>MU183750.1:26895-60834 GCA_016904865.1 Pissodes strobi
TCCAAGAATTCCGATCTTCGGTATATAAATATATATAAATTGATTTCTAAATTTAAAAACCATATTTTCATTCGATATCATCGGATTTGCTATTCTCTTGTTTAGGCCCTTGGGAATAATACGATTTTCCAAGTAAGTACTCCTTTCTACATAAACAATATACCATACAATATTTTTCATGGAAAATAAGAGGGCATCTTACTAATTTTGTATTATATCTGCCTGTTTGTACAATTAAAATCTTAAAAGTATAAGGTTTTAAAAATTACCAAATATCACCTAATATTATATAGACCTGAAGAAATATTCAGCTCTATATGATAATTTACAGACTTCCTAATCTAGCCTTTTGGGATCAATTGTAAGTTGCCTGTTGTGTATTCTGATATCTTTAAGGCCTTTGATAAGGTCAATCATGAATTTCTTCCCCGGGAGTGGATGTGCAACACTTAAGATGGGCAGAATTAAATACCTGAGCTATCTATCCCTGCAAGAATTCTTTTCAATCTAAAGATAAGGAAAACATTTTCGGTATACATACCTACAATTTTGTTGCATTTATATTAAGAGACTTTTCAAATTCATAAATGCGTAATAGGCATTAAATTAGTGGCAAATTCCAACCTCAAAACAGTTTTAAACCAAATTATAAAACAAACACTACAGGAAACGGTTCTAATATAATCTTACATGTTGTGAGATTTATGGCAATGCTCATTCAGACCGTGTCGTTTGTTTTGTAACAAGTTGCTTCCTAATATGTGCGTATTCTTCAAACCTCGTAACAAAGCACGTCCATGAACTCGATAAAATCGTATAGCTTGAAAATGGCGTTTTAAAAGATATGCAAATGGTTTTAGAAATTAAAATCATCTATAAAAGATAATTAAGATATTATGGTGAATCCTTGTTATTGTCGAATACGCTATATACACAGAGGCCGCTAAAAAAATTCTATATAAGTATGAGTAATTATATTCAGGAAAATAATTTTTGGATCATCGTTTTGGCCTATTGAAATTCGGAACCCAAAGAGTGAAGCTCTTACTGGAAAGGAATATAAAAAATGGTTTTAACCATTGATCATCATAAATGAAGATACGTTATTATTAATGTAAATCTCCCTGTATAGCCGGTAACGCCTTCGATAATAGACACCTAATTAAAACGGGTATAATCCAAACAGAGATCTCATTAGCTTCACCATTAAATTAAAATAGAATCCACCTAATTGCTATATTTACATATGAAATTCAGATTGTGGCTCTATTTTTAGTCTCCGTTCCTACATAACTTACCCAAGATAAAAAATATTAGGCAGTGGCGTGTATTTTATGAATATACATTTTGAGTATATATTCATTTTGAGTTTCATAATAAATTGTTTGATCTTTTTTCCTGGGATTAGGTCCTATCCGAAATATGAAATCAAATAAATATACATATTATCATTTTCAAAAACTAGAAAGACGGACACTATTGTCACTTAGTGTTGTATTTTTTTGTCAATAATCTAACGAAACTTTGTGAACGTCACAGACTAAAATAACGCAACCAACCACAACTTAAGATATGTTATTCTTCAAATAGGAATCACATTCACATTCTTATGTGGAATCGTGCGCTCTTATAGGTATATGTTATAGTTAATACGAGAAGTAGTTTATTCGCGAATTAGCCGGCTAAAACGCGAATTAGCCAGATGCCAAGAATAAAACCCGAATGTGTGTTAGTTTCGCGTATTATCCAGCGTAAACAAACTAACCCAAACTAGCCCAAGGATTAGTTTGGGTTAGTTTGTTTACGCTGGATAATACGCGAAACTAATACACATTCGGGTTTTATCCTTGGCATCTGGCCAATTGGCGTTTTAGCCGGCTAATTCGCGAATTAACCAACTTCTCGTATTAACCGTAACATATAGACAAATACCGAATTCATGCTATGGTTGCTGATTTTGCAAAGATCGTGCATACCAAATCACTTTGAATTAGTGTAAATTTTGAATGGGTTGTACATATGAATTAATTAGACATCTAAAAAGAAAAATATGATCAAATATATGTCTCAGTTTTAATTTTTAACATCGGATTTTACTAATAAAATAATTTGCAATCAGCTAATCTTATAGCTTTCCAATCCTGAGTTTAAAAAAGAACCAATTGAAAAGGCCAAATATAGCATCAAAAGCAAACAACTATCCTCAAAGTCAAATAAATATCAAGAATATCAACAAATATTAAACATTTCCAAATGTCCTCAGCCTACAGGAAAAATTAAAAAATGGACTCCATGTCATAGAGGTCGCAATCTATTAAGCAGAAAGTTTAGTAAATTGAAAACAGTCATTACTAACGCTAAGAACCAATGCAGTTTACAAAATACCTTATCAAAGTTCTTACTCTTTACGATGGGTACGGTTATAGAAAATGAATTTAAGTTAAAGTTGAATGCTTATATTGAGGAAAGTGAATCATATAGTCTATTTTTGCTTACCTCTGATAAGTACAGTCAGTTGATATCTGATGTCAAATTTTTTCTGGACAAAAAGAGGCAGGAGGAACTGCTTACATCAATGGATTACCGGCGTATTAAAAGGTACGACATTTTAAGTATTGGTGGGATAGAAAATTTTATAAGAAAACGAGCCACGAATAACGGCGGATTGAGATATTTTTGTCACAGGATGAAGTTAATGATATTATTAATAAAGCCCATATTGATGCGGATCACAAACGGACTCGGGACAGGGACCAATAACTAAAGAAAAAATATTGTAATGTCACCCAGGAGGTGATAGATGTTTATTTACGATTATGCGGACAGTGTCAGTTGAAGAAAAAAACAAGCAGAAAAGGGATTAGTTGTAAATTAAATGAAGAGTAAAGGCTGTGTGCATGTACGAAACATAGTAATGAGACAATCTTTGTATATCATGCAAAATTTAATCCAAAGGGACTTCTATAAAGAGCATAACAGAGCGCTTTCGGCCGTAGCCATCATCAGTGTTACCTGAAAGTAAGTAAAAGAACGCCCTGTCAGTGGAGAGTCAAATAATGTTGTCGAGTTGAGGCAATGGTTATTTTTGGTAAAAAATTATGAGATGAACACTATTACTTGAAATTTTTTTGAATTTTTTATTATAAAAAGGGTTTAATTAAAGTTATTAATTAAGCGTAAAAAAGAAGGAAAATGGTGGACCTCTTTTACTTATTTGTCAGTGGAAAAAGGACATTCCATGGAAGCAAACAAACAACACAAATCGACAATGGTCACAATTAAATTTCGCACATCGTACGTCACATTTTTGAGAAAATGGCTCACATAATTTAGATTAAAATCATTAACTGAACAAATTAAAATAAAAGCATGGACCCACGCTTTTGGATGACACATCAAATTTGTCGCTCTTGACAGTCTTGACAAGCAGACTGATGACGCTTATAAGCCAAAAAACGGCGGTAATTTTGAATTTTAAGAGTTTTAGAAAAACAAGTATTAAGTTGAGAGATAAAATTAAATAAGTTACTGTAATGGTCTAAACCTAACCTGAAAAACAAAAGGAGTTGCTACTATGCTAGATGAGACCAACCAAATGCCATAAAATGTATTGAGTGCCCAATCTGCAAATGAATACTTGAACATTCAGTTGACTGCTTAAGTGGTGGCTTGAAAGTTGGTTTGGAAGGAAAGTACTTAATCAAGTGAAAATAGAGGACTAACTTAGAGATGAGGTTAGCCTGAGCTAACTCAACTCGACGGATAGAAAAGAAAAGAAGGAAGATGACAATATCCTGAGCTAACTCAATGCATAGAGGACTAACTTAAAGGGATGAAATTAGCCTAAGCTAACTCACTGTAACTCGCTGTAGATCTCGATGTCCTCCATGAAACCTAACCTATTGAAGTTTTTTGATGAAATGTTGTGCAGGATCTTTGAATCGGAATGAGGACTGAAGTTGTGTTTATGATTTCGCAAATGTTCTCCGAAAGCAGAGTTGTTTCTGTGCAAATGTTCATTGATACGGACCTTTAATGGTCTACATGTCCTATCAATGTAGGTGCACTCGCAAGAAATGCATGGCAGCTTATAAATACCACTTTTTAAGCTGTCATGCAATTCTTGCGAGTGCACCTACGTCGGTAGGACATGTAGACCATTAAATGTCCGTATCAATGAACATTTGAACAGAAACAACTCTGCTTTCGGAGAACATTTGCAAAATCATAACCACAACTTCAGTCCTCATTCCGATTCAAAGATCCTGCAACATTTCATCAAAAAACTTCAGTAGGTTAGATTTCATGGAGGACATCGAGATCCACAGCGAGCTTCGTACAAATAACCTCATTGCCTCAACGCTCAGGTCAATCTTAACAGATCCTACATTCCATTACACAGAAGGCTTTTCGACTGAATTCACTTTTCGCCCATACATTTGGAGGTGAGGAAGGTCGCTTGATCAAGCATTTTCATTTTCAATAATTTCTTCAATTTTTACTACAGTAATGTAATTTAATTTAATTTTATATTTTTATTTGTTAGAGTTGAGTTAGCCTAGGCTAAGGTCATCCTTTTTTTTCACTTCTTTCTCTATCCTATCGAGTTGAGTTAGCTTAGGCTAATTTCATCTACTCCCTTCCTTTCCTTTATTTTCAAGTTGAGTTAGCTTAGGCTAATTTCATCCCTTTAAGTTAGTCCTCTATGAGTTGAGCTAGCTCAGGCTATTGTCATCTCCCTTCTTTTCTTTTCTATCCGTCGAGTTGAGTTAGCGCAGGCTAACCTCATCTCTAAGTTAGTCCTCTTTTTTCACTTGATTAAGTACTTTCCTTCCTAACCAAATTCAAGCCACCACTTAAGCAGCCAACTGAATTTTCAAGTATTCACTTGCAGATTGGGCACTCAATACATATTATGGCATTTGGTTGGTCTGATCTAGCATAGTAGCAACTCGTACTTTAGGTTAACTTTAGACCATTACAGTACCTTTATTTAATTTTATCTCTCAACTTAATACTTGTTTTTTTAAAACTCCTAAAATTCAAAATTACCGCCGTTTTTTGGCGTATAAGCATCATCAGTCTGCTTGTCAAGACTGTCAATAGCGACACATTTGAGCCGTTTTTTCGTGCTAATACGGTTCAAACTGGTTTGAAAACATTTTATTTTATTGTCAAATAATGACGTTGCGGTTGCTTTGTGTTGAACCGTATTCAAAAACAACGCGGACATGCGTTTGAACCATTTCGCTATCTTTATCTTGTATGCTTTTCGTCCGTTAGCCGTTGTCATTTACAGATCTATGATCGTAGTCGTCCGAAAAAGGGTAAAAACATTCAGGGTTTAGATCTTTTGTACATAAATAATACAGAAATAAAGACAAATGATTATTTTGGTCAAGTACCAGTGGAAGTAATGTTGCTACGTTAGTCATTTTTTCTTTATAATATTAGATATATATCATATAACAAGCATTTAAAAATCAAAACGATACTTTAAGAAATAGGATAGCACAAAATAATAAGAAGCAATAATATGACACTGACAGATAACGCTCCGGTTTAAAACAAGACATTTTCTTGACGGCCCAAATGATGACGTTGCGTTTTAAATGCGGTTCAAATACATTGTAGAATACGGTTAACAAGAAAAAACGGCTTTGATGTGTCATCCAAAAGCGTGGGTCTTGGTACCATGCTTTTATTTTAATTTGTTCAGTTAATGATTTTAATCTAAATTATTATGTGAACCATTTTCTCAAAAATGTGACGTACGATGTGTGAAATTTAATTGTAACCATTGTCGATTTGTGTTGTTTGTTTGCTTCCATGGATATGTCCTTTTTCCACTGACAAGTAAGTAAAAGAAGTCCACCATTTTCCTTCTTTTTACGCACAAAAGTGAATTAAAAAATCATCATTCTTAATTAATAACTTTAGTTAAACCCTTTTTATAATAAAAAATTCTAAAAAATTTCAAGAAATTTATAATTGAACGTAACAGTGTTCATCTCATCATTTTTTACCAAAAATAACCATTGCTTCAACTCGACAACATTCTTTGACTCTCCACTGACAGGGGGTTCTTTTACTTACTTTCAAGTAACACTGATGATGGCTACGGCCGAAAGCGCTTTGTTACCCTCTTTATAGAAGTCCCTTTGGATTAAATTTTGCATGATATACAAAGATTGTTTCATTACTATTAGTTGTAAAGCCCATCTTAAGCAAACAAATGGATTCCAGGGGCAAATGGATATTATCGACCTGCAGACCGAACCCGAGAGAGAGTGTACAAATTTATATTACACTGTCAGTATCATTTATCAAAATTTGTGTTTTTGAAGCCGTTGAAGGTTAAACGAGCTGGAGTGGTGGAATACAATCTCCTAGATATTTTCTGCATAATAAGTGCTCCTTACGTCATCTAACGTGACTATGGCAGAGAATTTACCGCAGCTGTCATTAATGGCTCTCGAAGATGTTAGATGCTCAAATAGTTCATGTCAAGCTAAGGCACTCTGAAAGTCAAGAAAGCTTTGAGAGAGCAAATCAGAATGTTCGGGATGTTTTGGTTTCTTGGATGACCCATAATTCAAGCACTAATAGGGCTGATGGACTGCGATTCGTTCAGTTGGAAAACAAATAGATCCTTTCACAGAGGTATAATCAGAAGTCCGTACAAGGCGATCTTTGGCGTCCAGTTACGAAATGGCTTACTGTATTCTGATATACCTCGTGAAACACTTCAATTCGTTTCCAGGGAAGAGGAGTTGGAAAGTATATTAAGCAATAATACCGATCTAGACGACCACCCTACTAATATTAGCAACGATACCGATCTAGACGAATCTACCAATATTTACATTTCTTTACAAAACAACGTAAGTAGTTACGTACAGAGTGTTTAAAAAGCAAGTACCATCACTCGTCTTCAATAATTTGATCAGGTAGCGTACTTCCTAAATTTTAAAAATAGTTTTAAGACAATCCATATTAACAGGAACTTTTTGTTTAATTTTTTGTTCAGATCAGAATAGTACATATTTTTTGAAACACTCTGTGGAGTCTTATTCCACTTATTTGTCGCAAAGAAAATATCACAGAACCACGTGAAGGCGCAAGTACATCTCAAAAAATACAAGCTGATGAAATGTTCCAAAGATCCAAAAAGAAATTTCCACCCGTAAATATTAGACAGAATTGATTGATAAGAATCCTAGAAGTAGATAGGGGACGTTCTGCACCAAGAATCGTAACGGCGATCATATAGACCGAAAACTGATTTGTATCAATTAGAAACATCACCTGGAACACATGTGAAACCGAGTGTGAAACTGTACGCATGAAACTAGTTTCAGGAAGCCGATCACCAGTTTGTGGAAATATCAAGATTCCACAAAAAGAACTGCAGCAGCACTCGAACCAAATTCAAAACAAGGTTTTGTTAAATGTGGATGTAACTGTAATTGCACAAGCAAAATATGCAATTGTTTAAAACAGGGAGTTAAATGCCATTCCTCGTCAAGTTGCAGAATTTTTTTTTTAACATACGTATTTTTTCATGTTTAAAAACTATTTTTGTTATTTTACTTTTAGAAAAGTAGCTAAGTTAATTATTAAAAGTTGTTTTTCTCTCGTTTTTGCAGTAATAAACTTTCAACTAATATTGCTTTACTTTAATTATTGTTTTCTTGGCCGTTTCACATTTGCATATGCGACGCGCCAAAATGAAATGAACGTTATTGGTCGTTTCGAATTTGTAAAAAGCTAGGTTTGGCTGCTTGCAAGCGACCAAAACCAGAAATGTGACTACTCTTCGGGCTTTGGCTATGTAAGAACGACCAAATTTAGGATTGAGCAAAAAATTCGTCCATTGGCCGTTTAGGAATTTGCGCCCAACATATACGCACACAAGTTTGCGCTGACTCTTTTTATAAGTTCCACTGTTCTTCTGTGTTATCTCCTATAGAAATAAATAGAGAATATCGTTTGATACTGAAAGTAAGTTTTTTCTAATAATAAAGAATGCGCCTACGCTACTGCGACATAACGTTTAAAAACCAAAATTAAATCACTTAAGTTGACGTACGGTACGTCTATATTACTGCGCGCCACCCACCACGACAGAAAGGAAAAGCAAAACGAAGAGAACCGAGAGATTAGCCGAGATATGTCGAGAGTAATAAGCGAAAAAAAATCCGACAGCTGATGTTTGTACTGGTATGACAGACTTGATTATTTCAATTTAACCATCAGTCTGATATAGCGATGTATTATACAATACAATATGCGAAACAAGAGCCAACTTATAGTATATTATAGGATATCTAATAGAGGAAAAACTGAAATTATGTCATAGTGATTTTTACTCAATCTAATTTATGACTTTCAATAGTTGATCGCTTAATACCGAAGCTCACCGGCTTAAAGGGGCTTTTATAAGATATAATATTATTTTATGTGCTATATTAGATATTATTGAAGAGAAAACTAGATCGATAGTGAACCAGAATTCATATTCAAATGTTCGCTCTTCCAAAATCTTCACTCTAGCCGCCTTCGTTATTGTCATCCTTTTCCTCGATTTGCTCTGAAAATTTGACAGTCATGAGGTCTGTGTATTTAAAAGGAAAATCCAAGTCACGTGCCTGTCAAAATGTTAGAGCAAATCGAGGAAAAAGATGACAATAACGAACGCGGCTTTAGATTGAATATTTTAATGATACATAGATATGACTATACCAAAGTTTAAAAGTTGCAATGTGAAGTAAATTAAAGAGTTACAGATTTTGATTTCTTTTCATCTCCCCTCTTTCCTGATTTTGTTAATGAAGACCAGGTACAAGTTTGGCAGGTCCACAAAAACTTAAATATCCATTAAGACCTAAAAAAATGAGCACCTATATAGAGAACGACATGCAGGTTCGGTGCATATTCTTGTTGTTTTAAAAATGATAGTACAAATATCGTGTTTTAAAAAGTGATCAAATAACATCATCATCTTCAACACATGCAGTTCAGAATTCACTAGATGTTTCTATTATCACCAGAACTGCCAAATTTTAGAACAAATTTTACCATGCAAAATAATTAAAATTGAGAACTGGGTATTTTTGTTATAGAAGAATCATGAAAAAGAGCCTTCGGCCAAATGTTGCCATTGCAGCAATTCGATTCATTATATCGATAGTTTCAAGTTAAAACTATTCAAATATTAAAGTTTTCCATATAATCACTACGTCAGAGTTACTATCGACTTGTCGAAATGAAATTCCCTAAAATGTTCACTTTAGTCCTGATGCTTTGTCGAGATTTGGCCTGATATTTTTAGTAAACATATTAATGCCAAAGGTACATTATTCATATTCACGTTGGTGGAATTTTATTTTTATTTAAAATTAATTAAAACTGTTGTAATTGTAAGTCTGTTAGATATAATAAAGACTACCATATAATTAAAAACTGCAGCGACAAAAACCACTGGAATTTTTAGTTGAGGTACTTGATAGATATAATCCAAGCAAGCTTATATTTCCCCTTGATGAAATACATATATAAATTGCTGGAATCGAATATTATTTTATTATTAGGTATATTTTTCTGGTGAAATTTGGCGATTTTCTAAATTTTTGTTACCACTATGCTCTGACAAAATCGACTGTTCCAAACTTACTTGTTTGCCGGGGAGTGTTTGACAGCACTCAAGTTTTAAAAAAGATATTTATCAAAAATATACGAACGTAAAACAACACCTAAGATCAGGAACCTCACGAAGAAGTGTCTAAATTATTATGTACAGGAAATTATACGGATGATGTTTAATATTCCTAGCAAACGTCTAATCAAAGCGTAGTAAAGTGGCTTCGAAGAACAACCATTTAGACGGGTTTTTCATGTGGAAAACGTACACATACGGTTTAGTGATGCAGAGATTCTCAAAGTTTTCAATTACGGGTACGATTACCTAATAATAAAATACAAGGTATTTTAAATTCATTTATATTTTATACAAAAACTGCAGAAAAGAATCGCTACGTAAGATAAATAATACATATTAATCAATTAAATACATGGAAACTGCAGATAATAAGAAGACTTAGAAAACAGTAACAAGTCAACTAGAATACAATTTGTAATCAAAACATGAGTGTGCTTGTTAACCACAAGTCATCAAGTCCAGCACGCATAAAAATGTTTCACTTCAAAACGTTATTTGGAAAAATTTTAGATGAATCAACTGGCAGCAGAAGTTAATCGACTACATCGGCTGGAAATTTTTCTAAAGAGAAAAAAATGAGTGTGCTTGTAGACCAGTAGTGAAATTTTATCCTCATAAAACAGAAACGGAGAATGCCCTACAAGCCTGTACAGTGTATATTGTTTTCATTGAGTGGACGCGCGTACCGCACGCTTGTCGACAAACTATAAGCTAAATTATATGGGAATCGCCAGAGCACGTTGGTATGTCTTTCTAATTATAATGACGCTCACTTCGGGTTCGATCCCCGCAAAAGGAAGGAACTTTTATTTAATTTAATCTTATTTTTTAAGCCTTGGTGTTAATGGTGGGGGACAAAAAGGCATTATGACCATACACCAGAAGTGAAACTTCATCCGCACAAAACAGAATAAATCTCTGCTTTCGATCGCCACGGGCCGCCGCTTATTATAGATTTTGTATGTAACGTTTACGTTCGCGTTCGCGTCCACGTAATAATGCATCAACTTACTCTCCAGGAACAGCGCGCCTAAAGCAGTTCCGCTCCAAAAAAATGTATAGTGGCAATCTGTAAGTTTTCGCATCCTAAGCGATTACTCTTCTCAGAATGTATCAGAAAATTACATATTTGAATCAACGCTAGATCTTTTATACTATAAATATTTTTAACTAGTTTCTTAAGATGTAGAAAATCAACTGTTTTTATTTCGGAAATAAAGAAAGTAATCTCAATTATTACAACTACCTGCCGGAGTTGTCATATTTATCTAAATTTTCTTTTTCCAATCTGACTGTAGATATAAAGTAGATATGTACAGGGTTATTCATTATATTTTGACACCCACCTGCAGCCGTAATTAATGGTAATACAAAAAAAAATTAAATTCAAAAGTTGTGTGGTTTTTTATATATTATCTTTAGAAATGTCAAAAGAAAAAAATTGCCTGTCAAATGTCAAAAAACCGCATAACCTTCATTTTTTTAAATGGAACACCCTGTATATTATTGCATATTTGGATTGTGCGAAACAGTCTAGATATATTTCGTGAATACTGTCCTATATACCTATCTCTAACGGTTTTTGAAATATTGACAGTTGAAAATCGACCATTTACCAAGTTTGACAGCTTGTAAAATCCAAACGGCTAAAGATAGAACATAACGGTTTGCACTTTCCTATATTGGTTTTTCATAAGCTATCGTATGACACTAACTTTAGATTTAACCAGAGGTTAAAAAATCACGGATAAATTTAACATCTGGTTAAATAAAAAGTTAGTGTCATACGATAGCTTATAAAAAACCAGTATAGGAAAGTGCAAACTGTTTTGTAATATCTTTAGCCGTTTAGATTTTACAAGCTGTCAAACTTGGTAAATGGTCGATTTTCAACTGTCAATATTTCAAAAACCGTTAAAGATAGGTATAGGACATTATTCATGAAATATCTCTAGACTTTTTCACACAATCCAAATATGTAATAATATATAGGGTGTTCCATTTAAAAATATTAAGGTTGTGTGGTTTTTTGACATTTGACAGGCATTTTTTTTCCTTTGACATTTCTAAAAGATAATATATTAAAAACCTTTTGAATTTAAGTTTTTTTGTATTGCCTGTAATTACGGCTGCAGGTGGGTGTCAAAATATAATGAATAACCCTGTACATCCTAATAATGAATATTGGGTTATTGGGAAATTTTTACAAATTTCCTTTATTTATGTTTCAGTCGTTTCTATTTTACTTTGGCTGTTTTTAGTGATAAATGATATTTTTCTCGTTGTGTTGCCTGTTTCAGCTTTCTGTTGAGGTTCAGGGCGTCATGTTTATTGTTTGCTGAGTTCTTCATCTTCGAGTAATTCATAGTTTCCTTTCACTCATTCCTTTAAGCTCGTTTGATTTCGTATTTTATTTTGATTTTGAGAAGTTTATGTTTGTTATGGTATTTATTCTTGTATATCTTTTTGATGTGAAACTTCTTAACATATTATTTATTTATTCATTTATTTATAAAGAGATGCCTTAAGATACTTGATTTTTGACCTAAAACTAATACAAACTTAACAATATATACATATTTACAAATAAATACCTATATACTCCCGACTAAGGTGGTACCTAACAAGCGTCCACCTAAACCTAAGATAACTAAATAAATGACATGATATTTTAATTCTAAATGATTATTCTAGCACTGCACTTTTTGTATTCTTCGGCTTCATGCAGTCCTTTCTGGTGGTTGGGGGGGGTCCTAATGTCCTAGTCCTTGTCCCTGATTTTTATAACATCACCTCGTGGATCATTTTGTGGATTTTCCCGAATGGCATTTCCTCTATGGTCATCGTTCCTATATGTTCCTGGTTATTTCCTGTGTCCTCGTCGTGTACCTGAAGAATTTCGTCGATTGCTCCTGCAGTCTCTGTTCTAGCGGTCTTGCTCCGGATTCCCTGTACAGTGTCCTTGTAGTCTTGAAATTTTCTCATGTAGTTCATGATTGTGCGTAGCATCTTGCGTTCCAGCGTGTGTAAGTTCTCCTTGTGGGTCTCGGCGGCGGAGCTCCAACCAAACCGGTGCTGCGTACATGATGATTGACCTAACCTATGTGTTGTACAGTCTGATCTTGATGTCCTTGTCCAGTCTTGACTGTGGCGTGATGTATGGGAAAATTGCGCTGGCTGGTACTCCTGCTTTCCTCCTGGTTCCTTGTATCTGGTCCTTGAACGTCAGCTTCTTGTCCAGTGTGACTCCTAGGTACTTGACGGTGTCCGTCAAGTGCGCGGAGGGAAAAAATTCAAGGCCATGGCATACGAGTTAACACACGACCTAGCGGGACAAAAATCTGTAACGATATAACGCTGTTGGTGTTTAAGCGTAAGAAGTTTCACTTCAAATATGTGCACACAGATTTTTTTTTAATTATTAGTTGGACTAGGTTATGCCTCATCCCTCACCACCCTACTTTTTATTATTTTTCCTCTTTATCAAGAACTTTTTTGCAACTTCCATTATGGTACCTTCATGATATGTATGTCTGCTTGAGAAATAACAATGATTATTTTCCCTAGTTCCATATTTAGTCGTTACTTGCAGATTTCGGGTTATAGAAGTTTAATGTTCAACATTCACCTGTATCAAGTTCGGTGTTTCCAAATTCGGTATGCCATTTTGAAATGCGGATACTAAAACCTAAAAACTGCTCTCAAAAAGAAGACTATGTACAACTGCTAAAACAGCAGAGTTGTTATGTAGGCCCTCAAGTCTGATAAATTTAATTTTGCCAAAGAAGTAGCCACTCCGTTAATGATGCAGGTCCGGCTTTTCATAATGTTAGAGTAAAAGCTCTTTAAAATTACTGAAGGAAACCGCATTCACATATAAGGTTTGTGACAGGGCTTCTCATAAGGCACTTTCTCTTGGACGACAGACGTTATACACCGGCTGGACAGAATGCACGTAATACATGTAATACAAAAAATCGTTCACGTCCAAGTCTAGGTTATGGCCCTAAGTAGTAGTAGAAGCACCGAACATATACGTTATATGTTCGGTGGTAGAAGGGCTGCAACTACCAAGATTACTGAGATGTACTGAAAATACGAAATTCTGCTGACCATTTCGCTTAAAATGCAATCAAGTTAAGTCAACTGCCACTAAACCAATTACCACCCATTATCCTCTTCTGGCTCGTTATTTGTTCATTTTAGTGGCCTTAGCTTTTAATGATTTTATTGAAGAGTACCAATAACCTATATACTTGCAGAAGACGTTAAAAAAAACACTACAATAAACTCCAGAAGTGGCAAACATAAAAACTCTGGTAGATTTAGTGCTATTATCATAACAATAATTCTTGTTGACCAACCTAAACGAAAACACATTTAATACAAAAAACGGGTCTAGATTATGCCATTGAAAGAATGTTTTATTCATGGGCGAACGGGCATAATAAAAAGCGATTTCCTAGTCGATGGCTGAAATTTTCTCTGTGGAATAGAATGGCAAAAAGCACGCATGTATATCGAGCGACTAATTATGTCAGAGTCACGACATGTTCCGTGTAGTTGGGGCCTATATGAAGTCATTAGACGGCGCGGCAGGCTCTAGTTAGAACAGCAGACCATGCCGATTTTTCAACAAGATTGGATATATTTCTTTTTTATTATATCGATTGATAAAATTTTTAGAAGCTGAAAATATATATATTTTTACTTTGACTTGGGTCTTGTCTTAGAGCACACAACTGGAGTTTCTTACTCTAGTTTAATGCCTTGTTGTATAATTCGAGTTTAAATCTCAGCTTAGATAAGCTGAAGAGCTACCTGAATTCATAATCTTTCGAAGTGTTGTGCAATTCTGCTTAAACTTAAGTTCAAGTGAATTGTGTTTTGTAATTGAAATTCCAGTGTAACGTTGCAATAAAGTGCTCAAAGAAGGTTAGGTTAATTTCTTTGCCATTTTTGTCCATATTGCACTTGCCGCTTGGACTTAAGCCACAAAAGTAAATTGTGGGATATTTTATGGCGTGGTCTGTTAAACTGCTTTTCCAGTTTTGTGATCAAAATGGAGGCTATACTATCTCTAAAACAAGATTGGTTAATCGTAACCAAAGAGGAGAAATTCTGCTGGTTTATTTCACAGTAACATGTCTTCGGGTGATAATTTCTAAAAATGTTTCTGATTTATTAGATACATTTATTTGTGTTACACCTATACAAAATTTTTTGTATAGGTGTATAGTGTTTGTAGGATTTAATTCAAATCGCATTACGTGTTTTAATACATGGAACTGTTTAAGAAATTCGACATCAGTACTTATCAAAATGGTTTTCTATTTTTCGAAATCAATTTGGTTTCCTCTGGTTTTGAGTTCAGTTCAGTAATTCTAGGCAATCTTCATCCTCACCTAATTTGCCCGTAAAATCCATTTTTGAAAATTTCTCTTTATATTCATCCAACATTCTACTTTGTTTTATATTATTAATTATCAGAATCAAAAATTAGGATCATTTTACAATAAATATTCATCAAACATTTTCCTAGCTTCGTTGACTTTGAACTAAGTTTTATAAAGGTCATATATTTTAAAGATAGAAAAAAATTACCAAAGTTTATGTAATTTTCCTGGACTGTCACAATTTGACATCAGATAAAACAAACGAAGATCGCAAAGTAGTTTACAAACACCAAATTGTCTTTTTTAAAATGGATTATATTGTATAAGATCCATTTCTCGGATAGTCCGTTCATTGCTGATGTCGAATATATTAGCTTTGATAGGTAGATATATCTGTCTTTAAAACTAACTGAGATAAGTGAAAAAACTGTGCCATAACATTAATGCATTTGACCCACGTATTAAACTTTAATAATCACGTCTGGTATATGTAATATCATTGTTGAATGTTTAATATGTAATATCATTGTTGAAACATGGGGGCTCATAATATCAGCCCCTATATGTTTCAACAAGGATGTTACATATACAAGACGTGATTATTAAAGTTTAATACGTTGGCCAAATGCATTAATGTTATGGCACAGTTTTTTTCACTTATCTCAGTTAGTTTTAAACACAGATATACCTATCAAAGCTAATATATTCGACGTCAGCAATGAACGGGCTATCCGATAAATGGAGGTTTAATGCAAACACCGTTTGAAAATATTTTTACAATAAAAAACACATTACGTTCTATTTTTTATTGTAAAACTATTTTACAAACGGTGTTTGCATTAAACCTCACGACAGAAGTAAAACCATCAACAATGCGAGATTAATATTGATTGATTATATGTTCTATATTTTAAAACGAGTTTTAAAATTACCTGCCACAACTTCGACATTTAAATTAAAATTTTACTTCTAAATCTTCCATAAAATTGACTGCTTATCTCTTGAAAAATATCCAAATTCTCCGATATCGACTATTTCCCCAGCTTCAAATCGTTTTAAATGAAATTTCAGATTTATACATCGTTCTATATGGGTCTATAACACACCATTTCGCTTTATTAGCAATCATTTTCTGGAAAGAGGTTAAGTTCAATCTGAACTTGTTTCTACAGGCTGTCCCAAGGAAAACAGTTCATCATAAAAATCTTTCGAAGCATATATTCTAGCCAAAAACGGCGACATGTCAAATTTGATATCAAGGGGAACATGTTATGATATACCATGTGTTTCCCTCACTTCATCCCATTACCTTCCAGAGCCACCCCATGAAGCTTTTCAAATATAAAGAGCAGTCGAGTGATATCTTGGCTGGGTACTATTATTCTCTACATGCCACTATTTTCGGTTTGCATTTTTTTATGCGTTCTCGAGAAATAAGGATATACGTTGTTGAACAATTAACATAACTTCTCTTTTCTGAAACTATTTTAAGTTGAAAGCTCGTACTTTGATTATCCATGAATCTGGCTTGGTTTTGCCTTCTCCACATGTAATTTTTAATAAAGAAAATAAAATTACATTGCGAAAATTATATTTACTCTTACCAGTGAAATTGAGTTTTACTATTCCGGTATCGGGTTTGGTTGCAGTAGATAGTGCAAACAATAGTGGTATAGATAGTAGCGATAACAACGTTTTACACACTGCAAGAAAGAATTGAGTTGGTAGGTTTTCATTACCAGAAAAATAAACGTGGTAGAACAGCAGCCCGTGCCTTCAATGATTTAGTGATGAGCGAGACTGGTCTTGCAGTATTGATATTGGTCTTGCCAAAAATTTAAAACCAAGACCGAAACCGTCTTTTAGTAAGCAAGACCAAGACCAAAACTGTGTGTACAAGAACAAGACCAATACCAATCCCAAGTTCTGCAAGACCAAGGCTTTACAAGTAGCAAGAGTGTCGCGAGACTCTTGCAACTATATTATAATATCATGGGATTGTTTGTAATAATATTTTATTCTTCTACTTTTTTAAATTTAAATTGTGTGCATATTACATTAAGTAAACTGTAAATCAGTTGCAGCTTTTTTTAGTAAAATATTACGCCAAAAATGCTTTGTCGGAGTAGCCGGACGCAACAAATCGCTTGCTTTTTACAAGCTTTTTGTTACTTACACCCGTGGGTCTGTGTGTCTGTCTGTCTGTAATCAAATCTTGCAAGCTGAATTAGAACTGCTTCTAAATGTCCGATTGACTTCAAATTTGGTACACGTTTATAGCTCCGATGACAATACAGTACTATAATGTTGTTAAGTTTACACCTCCTCCCTTTCAAGGATAGGGGAGGGGGCACTACTTAATGTATGTCTGATTTCGTTTAAAATTGGTATATGGGGTTTTTTGGGAACAAGGAATATGAATTTTTTATCAGCTTTTGAAGATTCAAAATGGCCGATTTTGGGTTAAATGTTGCAAGTCAATTTTAGCTGACTTCTACATATCCAATTGGCTTCAAATTTGGTATGCGTTTGTAGTTCAAATGAAAATATAAAACAATGGGCTTACACTCCCCCCTCCCTTTAAAGGTTAGTGGTGAGGGCACTACTTAGAGTATGTCCGATTTCGTTTAAAATTGGTATTTTAGGGACAAAGAAAATATATTTTTTTATCAGATTTTGAAAATTCAAAATGGCGGATTCAAAATGGCTTTTATTATAGACTACGAATCAAGGTTTTATAAATAAAAATATAATATTTACTAAATTTGTGATTTTACTATCCCATATTACTAAAAAGTAAAAAATAAATAAAAGTGAAGAAAAAATTAAAAACAAGCTTTTATTTAAATGCACTAAAAAGAAGAAAATAAAATTTGTATAAATTAAACCCATTATTTTGTTACATTAAACATTTTTATATGATATGAAAGCTTGTCGCGAGAAATTTAAACAGGAAAATCTCGCGACAGGCTTTTATATCATATAAAAATGTTTAATGTAACAAAATGATGGGTTTGATTTACTTAAAATGTTATTTTCTTCTTTTTAGTGCATTTAAATAAAAGCTTGTTTTCACAATTTTTTTACTTTTATTTATTTGCTTTGGCGGTTGTGCGGATCAAAGTAAAGTGGTAGTCTCAAGCTTTTAATCTTTTATTTTACATACGTATCAACAATTAATTCAATTTTTAAATAGTAGATAATAATTGGTGTGGTATTGGTAAATTTTCGATTGTTAAATTTTCTATAATTTCGAAAATTACAGATTTTGGTTACCTGATGGTAAGAGCGGAGCATACGAAAATCAAATTCGAAACAGTCTGGTATTATTTTATTGTTTTGTCTTGATTATTTTTTTTTTAATTTTACGCCTTGCTTAAAAGCAAGACTTGCAAGGCTCTTGCTGCAAGACCAAGACCAAGATAGCACATTAGTTTGCAAGACCAAGACCCAGACTCTATATGCAAGAACAAGGCCAAGACCAAGACCATACAAGCCCTGGGTCTTGGTCTTGCTCATCAGTAATGATAATCATCCGGAAAAAGCGATAAACCATCATTGTGTATCGGAATTGATGAAAAGTTTCTGCAGACAGGGTAAGTCGAAATGAAGCGGTACACATTGCAGTTCTGGGCCATGTTGAGATGGCATCTGGAGTCACTAACTGTTTACAGAACATCCCTACGTGATAAAACTAGTATGTACATAAGCTTAATGAAAATGATTTTAACCGCCGGGTACAAGTATGTGATTACTTCAGCGACAGACATCGTAATGGAAATTTACCGTACACTATCTGCTTTTCTCATGAACGTTCGTTTTATTTAAATGGTAACCTAAATAGATACAACTGTAAATATTGAAGGGAAAAATGTGAGGACTGGTACCTTGGGAGATCGTATTGTTGGACCCTTTTTCATCATAGAAATGATCAGTTCTGTAGACGACATCGATACCAGGATAACTGAAATACTAGAGCAAGATGATAACCTTATAGGATATTAATTGATGTTTCAGCAAAATGAAGCGCCTCCACACTACGCTGCTCCTGAACGTCAGTTTTTGAACAAAGAATTTCCTGAACGATGGATGGACAGGAGAGGTATAGTAAAATGGCCTCCTAGATCACCAGATCTTACGCCTTTCGATTTTTTCTTATGGTTATATCTGAAAGCCAAAGTGTATGCCACGAAGCCTGAATCCCTTGAAGATTTACGAAATAGAATTATTAACGAGGTTTGTTTAATAACGAGTGAAATATTACCTAGGTAATCTACGCAGATTGTAGGTCAACGGAAGTCATTTTTAACATTTGATAAAATAATTTCAAAAAACATGTTGGTTATTGTTCCACAACGTCCATTCTTATTTCTCGAGAACGTATCCATAAAAATGAAAAACGAAAGCAGGGTCATGAAAACTACCTTTCAGTCAAAATATCACTCGACCTCTCTTTCCATTTGAAAAATTTCATGGAGTGGCTCTGGAGGGTAGGGAGTGAAGTGAGGAAAGCGCATCATATGTCATAACATGTCCCCCTTGGTATCAAATTTTACTTGTCTCACCGTTTTTGGCTAGAAAATATATTTACAGAGACTTTTAGGGTTGCCTGTTTTTCTTGGGACCACCTGTATATATTTGATACATCTGTTTGAGGCAAGTAAAAGACATATCATTGCTATTTGTCGTGCTATTAACATAAATTTAGTAATGAACAATCTGAGACGATATTGCCGCATTTCTAAGATTTTTATTCATCGTCTGAAGAAAGTTTAAAAAAATTTATCAAATGATATAGAACAATATGAGTCTGTGTATTTTTAGTTATCACTGTAGCAACAGTTTAAGTTATATTTAGTTAATGTCGTTCATACATACTTATATTAATTTACACCTATAGTGAGTTCGTACAAGTATTCATTGCATAAATCAATTTCACGATTCCCTACTCAGTGACAGTTCATGCCTTAAAAATATGAGAATCAAAGTCATTATTTCTAAGTTACTAGAATATACTTTATTGTCGCCACTTATTTGCAAGTACGTACCTATATGGTTGGTGTAGCAACCAATAAAACTTATATTTCTCTCACTCAGAACAGTTTTTCGCATATACTTTCTTTTTTAAGTTTTAATACTCTTGACAACGTTGGGTAATAGATTCGAAAACTCTAAATTTCATTAACACTGCTTCTCTAGTACTTCCGATTATCGAAGTTTTTAATGCCACCAACGCCGTTTATGTGTTTATCCATCTTTCTTTTTAAAACTATCAAATTTCTTACGCAAACAAAAAGAACAGCAAGCAAATTATGGTTTAAAAGTGGCGTTTAAAACATTAAAACATTTTAAACGTGCTTGGTAGTTTCATTAGCGCTTTTAAAAGTGGAAAAAAATCGAAGGACAAAGGAAGATAATGAGAAAAGGTGACAATTTGGTAACACCTTTTAACAGAGGTCTAATATCTAGATACAATGACTTTTTTGTTTGCTTACATTGTGACACGGTAATATCACTCAATCAGGTGCCTATAGCTAATAAATAAACATGTGATTTGACATCTTATTATTAATTAGAAATTATATATATTATTTATATTTCCTAGAAGGCGAAATTGGCATATTTATCTGAAAAACATCGGATTTGAATAATGTTTAGAAATTACAATACTATGATATTATGAGAGTATGGGTATGTAACTCAAGAAACCCGAACTTTTATTCGAACTAATTCAGATCCAATCATCGTTATATGAATTAAAACACTCGAACATACGAATTCGACTCTCAAAGTACGACGATAATTACTACTATACTATAGTACAATACGGCAATAATTACTATCTTGGGTATTACGACGACAACGACCTTCATCAATGAATCTATTGAAATAAGAGAAGACTCAACATTTTCTTACACTTCCGAGAAGGATATTTCGTTCCTCCGAACAACACCTCTCAATCCGTTAGACACCTTGTTCGAAATAGAAAATAAAAATCAAACCTCAACTATACAGGGTGTCCGGAAATAACGTTCAAATAATTTCAGGAGTGATTCTACATCAGAAAACATGAAAATTTTTTCATATGAACCTGGGTCCGGAAATGCATAGTTTCCCAGATACAGGGTGTCAAACTCAAAAAAAAAATAGTTTTTTTATTAATATCTTAAATATCCTTTTACTTACCGATTTTGTTGAAATTTAGTAGTGCTATCTGTGATAATTAATTAAAAAAATAAAGCCCAGTGGCGTCCCGGGGGCATCATATCGATCGAATATTATTGACAAAAAAAATGTGCGCCACTGACTTTTTAAACATTTTGTATTTTTTTTTTCGTATAAAAATACTAAAAATACAACATTTTTGCTTCTTGAATTGTTTTCGTATCTTGCTTCGTTTTCGAGGAAAAAAATCAAAACCAGCTTATTACATTTCCAAACTTTTTTTTTAAATCGCTTTTTTATTAATCTTAAATATTCATTGACCCATTCTGTTGAAATTTGGTAGTCTTGTCTGTAATAATATGGGGCTCATTTAGCTTTAATTAGATTAACAATATGAAGTCCAGTGGCGTCTCGGGAGACATCATACTGAATATTATTGACAAAAAAAGGGTGCGCCACTGACTTTAAAAAAAGGTATATATTTTTTTCATATTAAACAACTAAAAATACAACATTTTTGTTCCTGAAAGTTTGAAAATGTAATAAACTGGTTTTTATTTTATCACGAAAACGAAGCAAGATACGAAAATAATTCAAGAAGCAAAAATTATGTATTTTTAGTTGCTAATACGAAAAAAATAAACAAAAATTGTCAATAATATTCGGTATGAAGCCCCCCGGCACGCCACTGAACTTATTTTTTAATCTAATTAAGGCTAAATGAGTCCCTTATTACTACAGATAACACTACCAAATTTCAACAACATAAGTAAAAGGATATTTAAAATATTAATAAAAAAATTATTTTTTTAATAAAAGTTTGACACCCTTGGAAACTATGCATTTCCGGACCATGTTTCATATGAAAAGATGTTCATGTTTCCTTATGTAGAATCAGTACTGATATTATTCGAACGATATTTCCGGACACCCTGTATGAACTTCACTTCAAATTTTCTCGAACAGAATTTATTTTGGACTCACTGGGTTAGGTTGTGCTTATAGAAAAGAAAATTTGCAGTTCCATGAACTATTTTCAAACTAAATAGCAGAAAATGACAAAGAGAGCGATACTACAGGTATTTAGGGCAAACAGTGTATACAGGGCGAACAGAAGGGCTTGAAGAAGATGTTTCTGGAGAACCGTAATCTAGCTCTCCACTGTATTACTGGTTGCCGTTCGCATCTATTGGTAAGTTTGCTAAATGAGTTTAGTAAACGTTGCCATATACTTCTTCAATTTACTTAACAAATTGTAAGTCAATGTCAACTGAAAGGACGCCATTTCTGTAAAAAAATAAGCATTCTTATTTCTGCTACGAATATTTCATTGCTTCAAGTTATCATAAGATTGAATATATGGGCGACCTAATTTCATGAGGCTGAACGAATTATTACGATCTCGTAAAAGTAGATGGTGTGTAGGTACGAGGAAAGATTCACCAGGAATGTTCAACTTTTTCTTGAAACCTTGGTTTTGAAAATCTGAGGGCTTTTAATTGTCTCGCATGGATCCAACATCCTCCCACCTTTATACTGGCATAAATGTTAAACGATTTTGACCTATGTGCATTTTTCACAGATCCCCCGTAATGGCGAAAAATGCAGGAGGCTAAATATTAAAGCTTAGTCGAAACGCTGTAATCCACGGAAAACATCGAAACTCTCTATGTGTAATTTTTCATGTGGAAAAGATGTTAAGTGGCATAGGATTATGCCATTATCTCTCAATAAATAAACAAGCGTAAACCAAAATAGCTGTCGTCATTATATTGTATACTTACTTACATAATATTAGGTGCTCCGTATGTCATCAAAATATTTCTAAGGAAGACAAAATTCTTAAGCTGCTATATACACATCTACTATGCATATTCATCATGTGAACAGACTCGAAATAATGGCTTTCATCAGCATTAATGTAATTTATGAGCTTGTCATTGAGGTAGGTAATGGTTATGGGATTGTTTTCGGGCGTTTGATATGACACACAGATAAGATTGTCTTGACTGAGCCGTACTATCACTATAGTGATGCACGAAATGTGTTATCGTAACTTTTTTACGAGAGGCTAAATGGCTGTGTGCGTTCAAGTTTTTATTGATAAACACGGATCACGTGTGGTGAGATTGGGATACATCATTGACTTCATAATACTACGTAGTAGTATAAAGTCAATGGGATGCATGCATAAAGTTGAGTGGCTACTTTTTACTCAGATTTTTAAAGTAGCCACTCCATTTCATATGCATGAAAATGCAAGTATGAGCTCAAACTTGTAAGTGTCTTTCTCTTTTTGTGATGACGTACTCGCTCCTTAAGGAGCGACTTCCATTTTTATATGCATAAATGCTAGCGTCCACTCCAACCACTTTTAAAAATGCAAGGTTTGTGGTAGTCTCAGCTTCATAAGAATCCAGACATCCATTATGTGCGCGATGGCCGAATTTATGCCTATTTATGAGTCTACCAAGATGTTTATGATTCATAGGGAATCAAGCGAAGTAGACTATCGTGTCTTATAACGGATTAGCAGAGTTAATATTTGAGTGGATATCTAACCATTTTCTTAGAGAGCCTGAAGAATATAGGGACAGAGCTTTAATTATTGAAGAAAGGAAGAGCGTTTTTACGTTATGTTGGCGATTCAGGATTCCAAATTGGCATAGTAGAAGATATTGCTGCCAATCAAACGACGGAATACTGAATCGTTACTAACGTCATAAGACGTATTGTGCAGAAATCAAATGTTTGGATTAAATTTCCACCCTCATTTAAAGATCTACATAATGCTAAATATAAGTGGCAAGAAAACAGAAAAAACTTTGCTAGTATAAAAGTGCAGGCAACGTGCAATTCAAACGAAGAATTCGCAAGTATGTATGATTCTTGGCCAGGATCTGCAGAATAAGCATAATATGGAAAAATTCGGATTTATACAACGTAATGCAATGGAACAGGGCTAGTACTGTTTTGTTGGGAAACTCTGGGCATGGTTTAACTCCATGGCTCATGACTCCTTTTAGGATTGCAGAAACCCCAGAACAAAAATCATACAATCGGTTGTGCATATCAAAACGGAGTACCCTCTCACTAACAGGAGTGGTTACTCACTACAATATGGAGTCGCTACTTCTGAGAGCATACTCAATTTTATACGTGTCACCCATTATGTAAAGTAATTTGTTACATAATATCCTCAAATACTAAAACACCAAGTAATGACCTACGCTAGCTTCGATTGCTCCGAAAGCCAAACCAAGAAAAACTATGCTCGCATTCCTAACCCAAACTAAAGCCTTCAGTAAACGACGATTCATGCAAACCATTCGATGAATGTAGTAGGCATTTATGCTGAAATCTAGCAGAAAATTATTGTGTAATCAATTACAATCAATATTCACACGTGATCGGTATGGACCAATAAGAACATGGAACACATACAGCGATTTAGTCGCTCGTACGTTTTTTGTCTTTCTGAGTATATTACATAATACATTCATCAAGATATAATATATACAGGCAAAATCCTTAGGCCTGTTCATTTGGCTTTGCTCAACCTGGTCGGAAAATCAAAGAAATCAGCTTGGAGCAGAACACGAAATGCCAGAACTGCTCTCCAAGCAGATATTTCCTGCTCTGACGACTTCTTAGCTTGCTACCCCCAAATGAACGCGCTTTTTATTAATACAACACGTGGATAGGATAGTTTATATATAGGGATATTTTTCTCAAAAAAGACCACAATGCATTTCAGCCTTTCAAAATTTAAAAAGTGGGGTCATATTATTATTTTATATTACGCGGTTTTTGTTGATTATCTGTCATCTTTCTACTTTTGCTCTAACTGCTCCACCTCCAGACTAGGTGCAAGTAGACCATGATCTAACTAATCTCGAGCACAGTGCTCCATCCCAAGCGAACAAAAAAATATCAGCTGCTTGAGCCAAATGAACATCGGTCACCTGCTCCAAGCCGCTTAGAGTAGTGAGAGCAGACCAAATGAACAGGCCTCTTGAGATTATTGGAATTTTCACTGTATATAATAATAACTATTTATTTCTTAATGAAACCTATTATTGTTTAACAATACTTTTTTAAAATTGTCGGTTATGGTTTATGGGTTAAGCTCTGAATAGACAATGTTTGTATGTAAAAAAATTATCTAAGTATGTTTCTTGGCAAGGTCTCCCTGATAATTGCTTAAAGCACTTTTACTGATAACTTATATTTAGACCTAGAAGAACTTGGTTGGTATTAATCCTAATTAAATTTAACTTCTACCTATATCAAATAAATTTTTGATATTTTTTTATTACTTAACTGATTAAAATAAATCTGTAATTGAATAATTGGTTATTTTACCCATACATTTGCGTTGAATATTTCCAAGGCATTCGGCAGAGTTTGGCAAGAAGGATTGCTCAACAAACAGCCAGCCTGTCTATGCAGCTGACTTGCCAGTTTCCTTAAGAACCGGTCTCTGCACGTTGCAGTTGATGGACACATCTCAGACACATTCACCATTAATGCGGGCATGCCTCAGGGCGCAATACTTTCATCAACTCTGTTCCTCATCTATATTAATAACCTGATGACCGAAGCCAATAATTCTGTTTACAGTTTTGCAGATGACAGTAACCTTGTCTCTCAATTTGGATAAGAAAAAAACCTTTACCAGCGACTAAGAGTTTTCCCCGCAGACAGGAGCAGATAACAACAATTAATCAAGATCTGGAGGAAGTTCAAACTTGGGGCGACAGAAATTTGGTCCAGTTCAATGCAGAAAAGACCCAAGTAGCCACGTTTACCAAGAGGGCCAATACGGCGGGCCCTGACATCGTTATGGCAGGACTGACCATTCCTTCATTCTCGTCAACCGGACTACAGGATGTCTCGGTCAACAGGAATATGTTCTGGCATGACCACGTTGCTAACATCGCAAAATCAGCCTCGCAGAAGCTGGGTGCGCTATTTCGCAACAAAAAACTATATACACCGCAGCAGCTGCTCTTGCTCTACAAAGCACAAATAAGACAGTGTTTAGAATATTGCTCACAGATCTAAGATGCCGCAGCAAAGCACACCCTAAAGCTGCTGGATTCCATTCAGAAGAGAGCTGTGCGTCTCGTCTGCGACCAGGGGTTGATCCGGGATCTGGATACTCTGGAACACCGCAGACATGTGGCCGACATTTTTCTGTTTTACAGATATTTCTACAACATCTGCTCCAAGGATTTAGCCCCCCTCATCTCGCCCCCAGCAACACCTGGCAGACAGTCACGAGAGACGGCAAGAGCGCAACCATTCCTCGTAAACCTGGGGACTCCTTTGTCTGGCGCACTGCATCACTGTGGAATTCACTCCCAGGACCTGTTTCCCCCAAATTACAATTGTGTCAATCAACAGCTTCGCCATAGGATCTCCCTTTAGTGTGTGAGCCACTGCCATAAAAAAACACTAGTGCTTATCCGTTCAAGTTTGGACTTAGAGATAAGAGCCATAGTCTAGGTAAAAAAAATATGCCAATAGGGAAACATACTATTCCATTCAGTTTCAACTTGTATAGTGTCAGAAGCTAACGTAATAAAACCAAATTTTCTTTCATCAAATATCTTTCAGAATTATTTTCAAAAACTTCCAACAAAAACATGATTTTATCATTTTAAAATATTCGAATCCCACAAAGACTAGTTTATAAGCATCTTATGACTGATGATTTTCATATTTCATACAAAATTCCTTCTTAAACCAAACAAGAAATAAATGTTCCTGTCGCTTTCAATAAATAGTGAAGTAATCTTGGCGCAATTCTCCGAGAAATAGATCAATAACATCTATCAAAAGTGACACGACTCTATTACAACACTTATAACAATTCAGATATGTTTGTAAAATAGAATAAAAGAATCGATTTATAACATTAACGAAATTCTAAACATAAATTAGTCTGTTATGATGTGCCATTTGTTTTAAAAATGCTTACTAAGCCGAAAATATGCCATTGCTATTTTTGTATCGGTTCGTAGAAATTTTGTAATTTTTATGTATCAGTTTAAAACTTTAAAGGATTTCAACGGGATCATTAATTGATATGAATTAGTATTTTAATAAGAAGAACTTGAAGTTGCCGTAATTGCGATGGGGAAGTGTACGTTAAGCCTTTTGATTTCTGTATCCTCAAGTTTGTATAAAAATGTTGTTTCTTCATATACAGGATCGTTATATACAGGGTTTTTCCTAAGTAATCTAAAATATTACCTAAAACATATAAAAACCTATTACAATAACTATGTATTATGCCGGTCTGTATCCTATATTCACTTTTGACGCACTTATTTCCATCGGCGGTTTAGCTCAGTGGGAGTGCTCCCCTAGTAAAGAAACTTTTTCTTTATTATTTTGTGTAGTTGTTAAGATCCCTCTGTTGAAGTTTTCACCTCTGTCGTGTGATCTTAAGCAAGCACTGTATTTTCGAGTGTTTCCTTGCGGTGACATGAATGGTCGTTCGTATATTCCGAACTTATGTCTAAATCGGGTATGTAAGTCGTAACCAGGATAGGGGTAGTTCACTGTTGTTGTACAACATACTTGTGTCTCTGTAAGGCTTGTAGATGTTGGTGTACCGAATTTATGTTTGCATTTAGGCCTCTTATGTTGCAGAAATCTATTCTAAATTGGTTCGGTATCTTTACTATCTGTGAAATGCGGAATGAAGGGCCCCCAGGGCCACCCAGCGCCCGGAGATCCGAATGGCCGGGGAGTTTGCTTCCGGAATATTTTGATCCTGAAAGCACCATCATGTCCATATAGTCCTACTGTGGAAGCCGGGAAAACCACTTAGCACCTCCCAGTTCTGGTGGGGTGGTCTTTCACCGAGTGGCGAGTAGGCGTATGCATCTACCACCTGGGGCCGCTTCCACTGGAAGCATTGGCCTCAGACTCATTGCTCTGGTGGTCCCTAGTCTGACAGGGGTGAAAATGGGGTTTGTTCAATCACTCCCCAGTGATCAGCTCCAGACTTTGTACTCTAGTGTTCTCCAGCCTGGAGGAGGACGATGGGATTTGACAGGCCACATCCCGTGGTAACTTGGAATGGCGGGGGCGCCACTCCCCGTAATCAAACTGCTCTCAACAGTTTGACGTTCCTGCCTGCTAATACAATGCAGCCCCTCTTGTCACAAACTGTCATTGACCAGCTCCAGACTTTGTACTTCGGTGTTCTCCAGCCTGGGGGAGGATGATGGGACTTGATGGGCCATATCCCATGGCTAAATATGAAACCGATAAGCTAAGAGCACAAACATACACAACATACCTACTCGAGGATGTAAATGAAATAGGAGAAAATTGGAAAGAAAACGTCACTATTTCCTTCGAGTCCAAAAGTGAATCTGATGGTTTAGTAGTACTGCAAAATCATGTCCTGTCTACTAGGTATCAAAATGATGATTAAAATTATTACACATAGATATACTCTAGGCGAGTCTTGTTCTGTGTTCAATTCCTCTATTAACTCAGTTTTGAAATACTTCTTGTTGTATTCTTTCATTCTTATACGTTGCTTTCTCGTTATAAAATTAAAGTAAAGATACTTGCTGAAGAACGTGACGAATTAAGAGGTATGATTAAAATTCACGTTAACCTTAAAGCTATTGAAATATTTATCTTCTTGGAGTAAAAATAGAATGAAACAAAATTGTGGATTCATCTTAGTGTGTCAAATTTTTACTTTTTTTCCACCACAGTCATATAGAAATTTTCAATATAGGGCCTGTCCTGGTTCTATTTACATGGGACCTTATATTTTCATTTAAGGGTAGTTTCTGTTTTGAAAATAGTAGTGATATTAAATTTGTTTCCTATTCTCAATTTATTCTGTTTGACAAACTAGGAATATTAAGAATAAAGAGATTTGTCCTAAGTTTATTTAGCCTAATATTTGGTTGTTCAAATTCTTGAATAAAATGAGTAGAATAATTATTATTACTCGAAACAGATTTTAGAAATTTTCTTTCCACGTTCAAATGTTTGCAAATTATTTTCATTTAATCGTATAGATTTTTTACAATCCCCTTTTAACCATTATTGGGTGGTATGATTTCAAGTTTAAATATCTGTTGGTTTGTGTGGGTTTTCTAGATATTTTAGGAGGTTTTTGTGTTAATATTATTTAGAAAATCGTTAATATGTTCTTCATATCATATGGATAAGGTGAGGAAATATCATGTGTATAACGCCACCAAATTAAAGGTTTATATTGACAATTTTTACCAAAATGTAGTTTATTACTTATTAAAGGTGATAATAGTGAGCATCAAGTTATAGGACTGTTTTCAATTTTTTGAAAAAACATACATTATATTTACTTACAAATATATAGCATCTCAAAAACACAACAATTATTTGCCTAATAGTACCTCAATATAACATAAACCAGTTATTAGGTGACAATATATTATTCTTGTCATGTTTTCAAAGTCAAATTCAAAATGTTACAAAGTGCATGAGCTTTTCATTGTTTTGCAATTCTGTGGCCCGATATATCCACATCTTTGTAAATTTTCCCAGAAGATAATTTCATAAAAATAATTGTTCCAGCAATGGTATCCATGTTATTTAAGTCCATGATAAATTTACCAATAAATGGATATATCGGCACTTAATTAGCACTTGTACAATATACGCCCTGGGACCAGGACTGAAAATATCCTATACTGAAAAATTTATTAATTATTAATGGAGATACACAAATAGAATTACAAAGTTCTCAACTTTATCTGTCACTTGTCAGTTTCCAGGTAATGTCTAGAATTCAATGGTATGTAACTCCAGAGCAATTTAGATAATCGAAATTTAAAAGCATCCTCTAGATATTAGTTAACGGTTTTTAAAAATTCATTATTAACATTTGCTGTTTCGATATATTACCAACATAATTCTAAATAAAATTAATAAGAATATTTCAGGAACCTTATTGAATTTTCGTGAAAGTATCATATTTGCTGTGGTATATTATTTTAAATGCAGATAATTACATAATCCTTATAATCAAATAATTATAATCATACAATGCATGGACTCCTTTATGACTCCAGGCTATCAAATGACGGACACAGATTAAGCCATCATTTGGGCCCATGACGCCCGGTGGCCGACCCATAAAAATAACTAATGGGTCTGTGCTATGTGTGCGGCATTCGTGAGTCATGGTGCAGCGGGAATTCCTCGTATATGACCCATATGGAGATGTATGGGGTATAATAGGACATAAATATTCGATTACGTATTTCAGTATTTTAATAACTGCTTACTGAAAGTTGTCAAACTGAAGGGCTTTTCTGTACATATATTTTTTAAACGGTCAAGCATAATTCTCTACCGTAAAATAGATTTACAAAATTGAATTAAAACTAACAGGAAAATTGGAAATTAAGCAAATTCAGGTGTGAATTTATCTCTTATAGTTAAAAAAAAAATCAAGACCTACCTATGGAATTAAACAGAAGACCTGATCCATATCTATGGCAATACTCGCAATGGCTAGTTCTGTAGTAATGCCATATGTATTGTATTATCGAGGACACACGAATTGAGAAAAAACATAGAATACAGAAGAATTGCATTTGATGAAAATATAAAAAGCAACTATTTAATATGTCAAGTGGCCAAGCTGTATCCAGTTCTATATCGGAATTCTTATTGAATGGTAAAACTTATGGATATGAATTACGAGAAAAAATTATATCCGATATCGAGATCACATTTGATTTCAGAAACCAATAAAACAAAACAAAATGTCAGCATTTGTAGATGCTTTAAAGAAAAAGTATAATACTGAGCATGGTAAAATACAAGAAGTTCATCAGCAACCTAACCTTTTTGGACGATTTTTTGCAGTTTCCCTGTAAGAAAAAAATTGATATTGAGATAGTTTTGTCTTTTCCGTTGACACCCGTGCCATTATCCTTGTGTCATTTGGATAGCATAATATGCAAAACCTATAAATCTGCTTTATGCAAATATTTAGAACATGAGGTGAGCTCCCATCACATAAAAATTTTGTGCTGATACGCGTGTAATGCTTAATGAAGAATATACCACTAACGTTCGGCAATTAATTCGATACAAATTTTATTGCCGGTGATTAAAAGCAATACCAAAACTATCGCTGTCATTTTTTATTGCTTTCATTGGCCTTGTGAAAAGCGCAGCTACTATATCAATAGAGAAGAACAGATTAGAGTAGCAGACTGTAAAGTAACTCAGGAACACGAACTTCAAAGAAGCTTTAGTTAACTTTTTAATATATCATTGGCAAGAAACGATTATTTTTCGAAAACAAAATGATATGGCTCAATTTCAAATATTGCTTCAAAATTAAGGTTTGTTAATTAATACTTATGCAGACAATTGATGATATTTTCTGGTGTCCAGCTCACGAAGAAGCTGATACAAAAAATATTCACCATGGTTTGAAATATCAATTATGAAGCAAATCTTTCAATTAGATGTTCAGGCACTAAGATACTTGTCATTCTAATCGAAAATATGATGAGTTTAAAAACTCTTTTGAAGATTTGGATGGATGTCTGCATTGGTATAACAATCAAATGATTATTTTACTCAACTATACGAGAAATTTGGAAAATCGTTTTGCTTTTTGCTTTTCACACATTTACTGGCTGTGGTTGTAATCCTGCTTTTTCCAAGAAAGGAAAAAAGCGACCGTATAAACTATTGAAATCATCAAAAAATTCCAGCAAGCTTTTACAGATTTGAATAAATTAAGTAACGACAATTTCAGTCAAGTTTTTGAGATAATAGAAGAATATGATTGTCGTTTATACAGCTTGAAATAAATCAAAAGTGTAGATGAATTTCAATTTATACTATTAACAAAACGTATGCATCCAAAGACATCAACAAAGTCTTCAAAATTGATGCTAAAAATAATGATTCTTCGAATTTTCGACCATGTATAGAGTCGAAAAGACAATTACAACGCACTGCATACATATCAATAATCTGGAGGACTGCACACATAAAAGAGCCGACTAAAATGTCTGCAGTAGAGAATGGTTGGCTGGAAATGGAAGAAGTATAATCAACTTTTAATTATAATCAAATATATTTCTCCTTTACATAGCACAACACTAAATGCGCAGATGCTCAATCTGCCAAAACAAACGATACGAAGCAATAATCAAACGAAATTGACAGAACATTCGACAAGAACATTGGACAATTCGGATAATGATAGTCGTGGCGAAAATATTGAAGAAAATAGTGATTTTTTCAGTGCAATTAAAATATTTGCTATAAAATGAATGAGAGACCTTGAGAACCTTGATATGTTTTCTAATTAGGCCATTAAATAGTAATATTTACAACCAAACTATATTTTTGTCTTAATCCATTTAAACAAAAAACTGTAGGTATATCATTAACTTTCTAGATATTTAGGTCACAATCTTTTACCATCAGAATAGCTTTTTATCTTATTTATTTGCAAATAATGACGATAAGTAAAAATCATTCTTCTTTACATTGACCGAATTAAAACAGTTCCAGTGGCATCATAAACGGAGCCGTGCCGATCCGTTACAATTGTTGCTACTTGTAAGAATAATAGAATAAAACCTTCTTACCGAAATGACACTCGCTCTGGCAAAGACACCTTCTTTGGCAATATCGCTTGGCTCTGGAATATTTCGAAAATGTTTGCACTCCGTTGAGTGCTCGTAAGCACCAAAAAGAGCTAAGGATTAAGGCAAAGTAATAATCCAAGTTTTTTTCATTTAAAAATTACTCCGAATATTGTTCAAGCAATTGAATTCAAAAACATCAACTACAATTTTAGAAACTACATTCTTATTCGCGTACTGCTTCAAGCTCTAAAAGAATTTGCATCCGATTTTAAAAGCGTGGCACTAAAACTTTGCTCAAATCGAATTGTTTTACCTCAAGAAATAAAATTATTATAGCTGTCTATTTCATTCAGAAAATTATAGGTTTTAGTAATTGATGCTAATAAATTTACGAATATAAACCCTAACAAAAAAACCTGTAACAACAGTGATGAATATAATTTTTTCTTCAAACGTCAGTAAATCCGTCATTACTCGACTGTGTAGGCGGCAGTGAAGTTTCGTTTTTCCTCCGCCGGAGCTTTACTTTTCCCTTTTCCGCCGGCGCCGGCGGAGGTAAAAGTGTTATCATAGCAACATAGATGCAATACAAGCAAACATCAAAATAAGCGTCAACAACTCAAGAGTTATTAAACTAAAATTTGTATTTATCACTCAATGTGTGACTGCATTTCTAAAAATCACTAATTTAGGAACAAATTGGTTATAATTTAATCGAAATATTTACTCAATAACTGCTTATCAATACGGAATTAAAACGCAATCGAAAACGCAATTTTAAAAATATAATTATTTTTGACAGTGTCCACTGACAGCTTTATGTTACATTACTATAGCAACAACCTGAGCCTATTCACCGACACCGCACCGGTCTAGGCCGCCTTGCGAACCCACTTATCTTTAATAATAATTATTATTACTATTAAAAAGAGACTTTTTGCATTAATTTGTCGACATTTGAAGAAAAAACAGCATATTTTATTTGGAGGAAAAGTTACTTTTCATG
>MU183750.1:70834-92434 GCA_016904865.1 Pissodes strobi
GTTGTACTTGTAGCTCTATGCTAAATAAATACTTTATTATTATTATTTTGGTTTCAATTTTACTTAATAAATCTGCCGAGGAATAAGAATTCTGCTTAATAATTAAGCTTTCTTTCTCAACTTTTGTCCCCGGTTTCGACACTTTTTTTAAATTATATTCTTCTTGTTTTCCAACTTTTTTCGCCGAAAACCGCGTTTCTCTAACTTTTTTTTTGTTTATTATTTTTTCTCTTTATTTCGTTTTATAACACTTTTATTAACTTTCCGAACAATTTTTGCTTTTTATTTTTATTATTATTTTTTTTATTTTATAATACTTTTATTAACTTTCCGAACAATCTTTTTTTTTCTTTTTATTTTTTTTCTTGTTTCGTTTTATAATATTCTTATTAACTTTTCGAACACACAATTTTCTACCATTTTCTCAAAAATTTTTGTTTTTTTCATAAAGCTTATTTTTCTTCCCATTTTACCATCCCCGACCTCGTAGCTGAACTCCTTCGTCTTTTTTCGCTGAAAACCGCGTTTCTCTATTTTTTTATGTCTTTTTCTTATTTCGTTTTATAATACTTTGATTAACTTTCCAAACAATTTTTTGCGTTTTTTCATTTTTTTCACATTTTTCGAAAATGTTTGGATATCCGGGAGGTGGGAGTGGAGGTATAAATCCCCCCCACCACCGATGACCCCGCGACTTGTCAGATTTTCGATCCGAGTCTCCGTTGCAGAGATGTCGAAAAAAAAACGATTTTTTCCCCAAAATCCCGCCGTAAATTAGCGCTCCGGCCGGGCGGCCCCCCGTAAAAACCTCGTACCCCTTCCCATTCTCCCGAAATTAATTATTTTAGTTATTTCTTCTACCCCCCCTACATGTCCTGAAAATGTCAACCCTCTAGCTTTACTGGAACATGCTTAATTAAAAGGGCCTTTCACTTTGATAAGCGTTTCATTTTTTCTGGCTTTACACTCGCTAAATAAGTTTCACTTCAATAAAGCTTTCTTATTAAATTTTAGTTAATGATTCACATTGTTTATTAAAAATGTCAAGCTTTCTCAAAATAGTTGTTTCCCATTCCACGACAATTTGGAAAAAAGGTTAACATCCTCAGGTTAACATGATGTTTAGTTTACAGATCGTATTCGGCCGAACTAGGACCAGAAGGAAATACTAATGTGGGCAATAAATCTAGATTATTCCTGTCAAAGAAAATGTGTTCAGAAAGATTACAGGCTGTTCATATAACGCTCTGAAGCAATTCGCCAGCTCATCAGCTCTGTTAGAAGAATTCTGCACTTGTGGGAGATCCTATATATTTATTTATTATGTAGACAGGTAGGGGAGCAGATGCAAGATCCCCTGTGACCCGTTGAACAGTTTGACGTAGTTCCCAACCACGGAGCTCGTTCACGGTGCTAGTTCGACTCGTAACCCCTATAGGAAAATTAACCCGGTAGAATATAAAAGCCTTTCTCGTGGATATTGTGGACTACCGACTGCATTGTGTGCAACGGTGCTTTATTATCACGATGTATTCGACGTAATCCGCAATTTCCAGTGATGTCGTAATGACGAGATATATTTGGTCACTCTCCTTCCATCTCTATGAATTTGTTACCAGTGAATTGTTATAAATACAGGAAGAAACCCTAATAAGCATGACTAAATATGGTTTTGCTTAGAACCATTTCACACAGAAATACGTTTTTAATCCTTGCGGATAGTTGGCGCAAAAAGCAATACCTAGAGACCTAGACATTAAAAGCATCGCTTTTGACGTTTTTCTATATAAATTCAAGTGAATATCCATGTGCGCTGGGAGATCCTGCTGAATAAAATTTGTCTCCTAATCTGACTTTTTTTCAATTTGAGTTTCATTAAGCAGATAAATCTGACTTCATAAATACTAAATACTGAAGCTTTCCTGGACTCCTATATTTATAACAACTTTGATTGGTATTTTTAATCACGACCAGTCCGACAGATGTTTTATGAAACACTCGTAGACAGGGTGTTTCATAAACTTTAATTTACAACCTGTAGCTTAATAGCTGTGCTCGAAGAAGCACATGGGCGAATGCACTTTTGATAATATTTTTAGTTAAGGAATCGCCAGCTAAGCGGTGGTCAATCTATTACGTCCAATAGTAACGATGAGTAATTCAAATTTTATTCGTTTAATGCTAATCTTTTTCTGACGACTTTCTTAATTTATCTATGTGACGAACACTGGAATTGGTGGGGGGTCAGGCAATGACGCCAGTTAGTTTCTTTAGCGTTACTTACGTATACCTATCTACTTTCTCTTCAAAAATCTTTTAGGACATTTATTTTACGTATTTTTTCAACCCGTAGACATACAATTTGTTAGAATTGGTAAAATGTTTGACCTAGTAGCGCATGGTACGATCAACTTTATACCAGTATCATTACAGTTGTTGTGGAATTCAGTGTTAGTTTAGTGCTGATAAAGGCTCGTTTTTTTATGGTTCATAACTGTTTTATTTCCATTTTGATATGAGTGGAAGGTTATTGACTGATCGCGAATTTGAAGAAGCTCTTTATGAAGATGAAGATGATTTGCCAATTCGGGATTACATAGATCCAGATTTGCAAAGCTCAGATGAAGAATCCGATGTCGATCAAGGTGAACACAGGGGTCGCTTTACCCAAGAAACAGAAAATGGATCATCGAGTGATTAACATATATGGAAATAAATAGCTACTTTCAGAAAAGCATAAAAGTATACTACAGCGCCCGCCGTGGCAAATATTTGACAGAGGTTACATTCTATATTTTTTTGTATTCTTTCAGCTTCAAATCGACTCTTTTTCGAAGATGACACCATTGATTCTACTTTGCGATATACGAACCAGAAACCCTTGTAAAAGAACGCACTCCACAATCTGCTTTCATACAAAAATCAAGAAGTTTTGAAAAAAAATATTAGGCTACATAGGTTTCTTGATAACAGCAAGAGTTTACAAGCAGAACAAAGATCCACTTATCGACTTATTCACTGAAGAGGATTTGCCAATTTATAGGGCTACATTTTCATACTACCGTTTCCAACTGCTCCAAAAATGTGTAAGGTTTGATGATAGAACTACTTGTGGTATTCCTAAAGAATATGACAACTTTACTGCAACAAGAGATATATGGGAGCGTGTCACAGGCAATTATCCAGACTTTTTGGCTCCTTCGGAATCAGTTCGTCAGTTGTAATAGACGATGAGCTTATAACTATGATATATTCGTACAAAACCTGATAAATTTGGAATTGACGCTAATGTCATTTGTGACTCTAACCCAAACTACGATTGTTTTGCTGCAAAACCATATGCAGGAAAAATAATGATTTGAAAGATTGCAATAGTAGTCCGAAAATTGTAAAACGTCTTGCAGCATTAGCAGAATTGTAGAACAGTGGACGCAATATCACAATGACAGAAAATTTAGGACACTCCCAACAGCAAATGTTTTGTTCGAACAAAATCTTACAGTCGTGGGAACAATAATAAGTAACAGAAAAGATGTTCCACCAGAACTAAGACCGCAATGTTTGAAGGATGTAACCCCTTGCACTATACTGCTTTTCGGGACCCTGAAGCACTTTTAAGTTATGTGCCAAAAAAGAAGAAGGTCGTCACTGTTCTTTCTACACAACATATCTAATAATGTTGTGTAGACAGAACAGTGACGACCTTCTTCTTTTTTGGCACATAACTTAAAAGTGCTTCACGGTCCCGAAAAGCAGTATAGTGCAAGGGGTTACATCCTTCAAATATTGTGGTCTTAGTTCTGGTGGAACATCTTTTCTGTTTTGCAAGTGCAAAATGACAATGTCAGAAGTTATTGAAGAGAAACTTCTTTAGCGAGGGTAGTCAGAAAAAATGAAACACTTATCAAAGTGAAACGCTTATCAAAGTGAAACGCACCTTCAATAATTAAGCATGTTCCAGTATAGCTAGAGGATTGAAATTTTAGGACATGTAGCCGGGGAAAAATGAGGATCCTGGACGAAAACTGGACCCGTATCCCCCCCCTTCCGTTCGGTTAGGAGAGGGGGGAGAAGAAAAGACTAAAATAATTAATTTCCGGAAAACGGGAAAAGCTACGGGGTCGAAATTTCTATGGTAGGTGCGAGTCATGGGGGGCTACCTTTGACCATATGGGGGGAACTGGGGCTCTAATTTAAGGGGGATTTTGGAAAAAAAAGGTTTTTTGGCAATATCTCTGCAACGGAGCCTCGGATCGAAAATCTGACCCCCATCTGTGGCGGGGGGATAGTGTACCCCCCACATCTCACCGCCCCGGATACCCAAAAATTGTCGAAAAAATGGGAAAAATTGAAAAAAAAAACGTAAAAAATTGTTCGGAAAGTTAATAAAAGTATTATAAAACGAAATAAAAAAAACTGGGGTTAGTCGCTAACCCCCCTATTCTATATTCTCCGAGTACGCAGTTAGGGTCCAAGTGCGACTGTCAATCACATTAACACGAAGTGGCCTTCTATAAAATTCGCGATAGAAATAAAAATCATTCATTTCGTCAATTTCATCAAATTATTATTTTAATTTGTTTAACTTACAGTTATAGCAAATAATAAAATTTAAATATGTAAATATGTAAATTCTAAACCAAATAACCTAATAATAATTTATTTATCAGGAAAATTAAAGGAGATACTTATCAATCAATCAATCCCATTCATAAATTCAATCGTTAACTTTTGAAGTCCATACATCGATCTAATATCGATCAAAGCACATTTAAAATAGTCTACACGAGTCACCAAACTAAAAACTTAATTACCGCCGTGAAAATAGCTTAAGCAGTTCTTATGCAAAAGAATTCAAATTATGTTGTGCCCCGGTTTATTATGCTAACGGCAACATTTTTTTATTTTTATTTTATAATATCTAGATAATTATAATGTAGACCCCCCACATTCTGCCTATTCCGAAAATTATTTAGCCAAATATTTCACAGTGAGCCAAGACCACCTAATTCAATTATGATATGGCTCGACAGGAAAGAGAATGTTTAAGATTACATTATTTGGATTCTTTACCATATAGGTTAAAGTATGTTAAAATTGCAGTTACCGAACCTACTAGAGAGTTTACAATATCGAAATTTATTGCATTCTTATATTCTATAGCACAAATAAACACTTTGACTCTATAAAGCCTGAAATTTTTACCTTTGGCATAACATATTATATAGTAAGACTTATCATATCTTCCTTATATACTCTCGGAAATAATATTAGAATCTAGATGAAGGACATCTAATCAAAATATTAGAGCCATTAATTCGTTCGTTCTAATTATGACGAGTCGCTGCCATGTGGGTATTTCATCTTCAAACAAACTGTAGGTCTTGTCAAAAAAGAAATGACTTCATCCAGTTATCCATACATATTTCGCAAAAAATTAATTAAAATAAATCTTACTAAATGCCATTCATGCTTATAATTTTTCCACACTCGTAATGAAGCAATTCGTTTATCAATTAGCATTCACGCAGGTGGAAAAATCGTCGCCTACTCGTCTTTTATAACCAATACTGCAGCATTTTGTTAAAATTAGCAACTCGTTTTTTCAATTTTTTTCGGGAAAATTAGAAGCACAATTTTGTACAGGGTGTCCAGTTTTCGTGTGTTTTTCTATGCTAGGCCCCTTATTAGAAAAGATAGAAAGATGCGGTTTGCGGCTTACTGTTCTATTTTTTTGTGAAAAATTCATTGCCGTAAGCCAAATTTTCATAGCCTCCTTAGTTTGTGATATACAGGGCGAAATTGAAAATCAAAATCTTTTCAGTCACCGCTATATTTCGATAATTTGACACGATGTCGATAACGTAAAAACGGATCCTAATAGATTTTTTTATGCAGAATTCAGTGGCGTACTCAGTTTTTTTCCAGGAGTTACGGATTTTAAGATTTTGACCAAACTTAGTGATTTTTTAATAGCACACCCTGTATATTATTTTCTTATCTTATTCATTTCTTTAAGGGCTTTTCAAAAATATATAATTGTTTATGTTTATTTTTAGGAAAAGTTTAAAATTTTACATTTTTCGTAAAAATATGCGTTTTCTTTGTAGTGAGCTGCCGCTGTAAATGAAAAGAAATGTGTAAAATTATTTTGATTAATTTTTTATAGTATTTGATCACTAAGCTTTAAAATATACCTGATAATAGTAATGACATATTTATTCATTATTTTTTTTATTTTATTATAAGACGTATAAATTGCCCTCCGATATATCATAAGCATTATCGGAATATGAATTTTATAAGCAGTAATTAACGACACAACACTGTTTTAAAAAAATCTGTATTATTTATATCCTTACGTTTTTTAATACTCAAAATAGTCATATCAGCTTCGCGTCATCTAACGATGCCGCCCAGCATAATATATCAATGCATTATCATGGATTGCCATGGATGACGGAAAACAAAAATATAAATGCGACATTTAGAATTTTCTTAACATCTGCTAAATATTGGCGTGTGTCTGAGCTAATTTGGAACTTTTATTTTGCCATTTATAGTGCTTAAAAAGCTTATTATGGCACAAAATAATAAATTCGAAAATTACGAAAAGCACGATATGTATGTTTGTTTTATCCAATGTTATGAAGATGCTAATGAAGCCTCGGAGCTGTATTTTAACAGGTAAATTTTCCCAATCATTGAATAGAAATATTTAATATTAAAAGCTAGTAGTAGTAAGCCTACGTGGCAGTGCCCTGGGCGGTTCAGTTCCACGGTCTCGTGATTTTTCAGGCAATGTAATGACACGAAGCGAACTGAATTTAAAATGAATATCCGCTTTAAAATCCACGACAAATTCGTCCGAAGCTACGGCTATTGCCCTAGAAAGATCGGAAATTTCGAACTTTTATACAATTTTGCCATTTAAAATCGTTTTTAAACGGATTTTAGACGATAAAACGTCATATTTTAAATTAAACGAACTGTCAAAAGTATTTTTCAGATGCCCAGACGTTTAAAACAATATTAAGTCATGGCCCTCTTCTAAAATTTTCACTCGACTTTCCCGAATCAAAGGATGCCGCCGCATGATGAGTAGTTAGTAGGTAATGAATAAGCTGTGATATTACTATTTAAATATCAATATTTATTATCAGATGTTCGTAATCTCTTTACATTGTTCGTAGATATCCAGAGAGACAGCAACCAGATAAAAGAATTTTTCAAAAAATCCAAAATAACCTTATTGAGAACGGATCATTCAACAAACCAAGGCCAAAGTCTTACAACAAGGAAAACAGGGAAGTAGACGAAATAAATGTTGTGGCCTTCGTTACGGCAAATCCAACCTCGTCATGCAGAAAACTTTATGAGGAAGTGGGGGTAAAAAAATCAAGAACGCAACTAATACTTAGGAAACATAAATTCAAACCCTACAAATATAAACTCATCCAACATTTGCACCCCGGTGATGCACAACGTAGAATAAATTTCTGCAATTGGTACCTACAAATGGTGCAAGATTATAGACATTTTGAAAGAATGGTGGTATGGTCAGACGAGGCTTATTTTACGAGCGCTGGGGTTCAGAATAGGCATAATTCGAGACACTGGTGTCAAGAAAATGAGCATGTAATTTATCCGAGAGAGCGCCAAGGACGCTTTGGATTTAGCGTGTCCTGCTTCATTTTTGGTACTAGACTTAAATATTTTCTTTATGAAGGGACTTTAACAGGAAATAGACACCTGGCTATAATTCAGAACGCCTTGATGGAAATATTAGAAGATGTCCCTCTCGCCTATCTGAATAATATATATTATCAGCAAGATGGCGCTCCGAGTCATAATTCCCAAATAGTGAGGGAGTATTTAGATGCCGTTTTCCCCAACAAATGGATTGGTACAAATGGTCCTGTCAGGTGGCCACCAAGGTCACCTGATCTTTCTGTATTAGATTTTTTTTTGTGGGGGTATATAGAAAACCAAATTTATAAGAGGCGATACCAAAACATTGATCAACTTCGAGAAGCCACACACCAGACATTTAGGCTTTTGCAGGGACGACCAGTGACCATTTTGAATGCTTTACGAAGAATCGGAACAGTATGTCAAAAGTGTCTCGAACATAATGGGGAGCAATTTGAGCAATTTCTATGACTTATTATAGAAAATGTAATAAAAAAAACTAAATGAATAAATATGTTATTACTATTATCAGGAGTATATTTTAAAGCTTAGTGACCACCCATCCTAAAAAAATAATCAAAATAATTTTATACATTTCGTTTTCATTTACAGTGGCGGCTCACTACAAAGGAAACCTATATTTTTTACGAAAAATGTAAAATTTTAAACTTTTCCTAAAAATAAACATAAAGAATTATATATTTTTGAAAAGCCCTTAAGGAAGCGAGTAAGATAAGAAAATAATATACAGGATGTTCCATTAAAAAATAATTCAGTTTGGCCAAAATCTAAAAATCCGTAACACCTGGGAAAAAACTGAGTACGCCACTGAATTCTACATAAAAAGATCTATCAGAATCCGTTTTTGCCTTATCGAAAGCTTATTAAATTATCGAAATACAGGCGAGGCTGAAAAAATGATGATTTTCAATTTCGCCCCGTATATCACAAACCAAGCAGGCTGTAAAAATTTGGTTTACGGCAATGAAAGTTTCACAAAAAAATAGAACAGTAAGCCGCAAACCGCATCTTTCTATCTTTTATAATAAGGGGTCTAGCATAGAAAAACACACGAAAACTGGACACCCTGTACATAGTGTTACGTAGGAAAATACTGTTTTTTTTTAAATATTTAACTCAAGATGCTGGTTATCTTCCAAATCTCTGGCTTTTCGCTAGCATTCTAAACCAAAATGGGAGAATATATGTATTTAAAAATTAAAAACTTCAATTCGAATCAAAACTTTTTAAAAAATAATATTTCAATTTAGTAATTTTAATCCGAAGAAATTGGCCTTAAAACCAAAAAATTAACTATTATTGTCTTTGTTGATATAGATATGCGTGTTTATCCTGTTTATTTCCACCAAACCACGTCGAAATGAATAAAAGATATATTTTACTTTTATTTTACGCGCTTTTCGTTTTTCTCAGTTTAAAATGAATTAATCTGAACTATTACATAGAGAAAATTGTGAAGAGAGAACGAAGTTGTTAATAATGGGAGTAGGACCAAAAGCACATTATGTAAAAACAATTCCTTATCAATTCTGTCGAAAAATCGAGAAACTTGTTTTGTTAGCTTTGAGGCTGATATAACTAGACTCATACAGCATGACAGCTAGAACTCCACAAGCGCTAAATGAAACTGGAACAGACGCAGTAGCTTGAACTGCAGGAAAAGATTAAAAATTATGACCTCATCAAAACTGGAGAAGTATCATTATGTTGAATCGTATATTTATCTCGATCAAAGGTTATATCCATTAGGATCGAGACCTTGAAATTGACAATTGTTTAATTATTTTTTCAAATACTGTGTAAATGACTCAGTACACAGCTCTAGAGGTACACTACAGCATGCCTTTGTCATCCTTAGAGCTAAAATAATTAATAACGTATTCTAAAACTTTACTATTTTACCGTTGGTCTAAAATTACAGTTGTAACTCAAAATGTATAATTTGAGGCTGATAATTTTACCAGATCAGCACAGATAGCAAATCAATTTTCAGATATCTTAACCTCGAATAGCTGCACGTAAATTCAGCTTATAATTTTCAGAAAAAATAAATTATATGTAATATATTCTTGAGGCATTATTTACCTTTAGATAGAATTTTATAATAGTGGGGGAGGGGGGTGAATAGTTTTGACCCTGGACCTATACTTTTTCCAGCCACCACAGCTTATTTAATTATATTTTGCGTGTCATAGCTGTTACTATTACTGCAAATAGGATTCGTGACATTCGTTTTAAGCGCCAGCTAATGTAAAGTATAGGTATATTATGTTTTTCTTCCCTTTTAGTGAACAGTATCAAGGAGTTATATTTAAAAAAAAACATTGATATTAATATAATATTAGATTAGAATGAGATCCACTCACAATTCCACATATCACGTAATCAGGGGTGCTTAAATTAAAAACACCATGATATATCAAATGCGATTTTTTATCATAATCACAGTGTATATTACGTAGATGGACACTATACCATAAAAATTATTGTATGGTATTCTCGATGCTAGCTAACTCATTTATGTTCAGGCTAAGCTCTAGATTATGTTCATTAGAGGTTCGTCAGCGTATTTGAAAGAGTTTTTTCATCGAGATATCCCATCTACAGATGCACTAATCAAGATATTAAGTTTTTTTGTATACCGGGTGGTCCTACCGAATTTACTTAGGAAAATTAATGAATAATATGTTAAACGATATATTCAAGTGTTCCAGAATGCCTTGCCATAGAGAAAGGTTAATCATTCTATAAAGTACGATGCATTTTATTACAGATGCACCTGATACCTGATGCAGTTTTTTTGGCAAACCTGTACAAACCATTTTTCCCGAAAAATAAAAGTCATAAAAATATTTTTATGAGCTTTAATAACGCACGTCTGCGAAATTTGCACGAGTTGGGTAATCGCAGAAGCGCATTAATAAAGTGTTATCACACGTATTTGTATATACGCATTTTTATCTAGCCCTTATAAAGTGAAAATAAACAGTACTTTTGTTTCAAAATGTATCATGATTTATGGGGAAAACCAGACCATTGAAACTAATAAAACGATATTGTGTTTTTCGACATTGGGTGGAAACGCTTCGTTTTGTTGGTAACCACAATACTCCCATGAATAATAACTTTAACATATTTTTAAAGGATTTTTTCATTTTCTCACTATACAAAATTTGTCATCTAATATTGAGAAGCAAGCTTTAAAAGCCATTTCCGGTATGCTACCGGGAAAATTCAAATCCAAATACAAGATGACCTTTGCCAAACATGATAAATGGTGTACAGAAAAGAATATTCACAATTTGGTAAATGAGAAGGTATCATTATCATATTTTAGTAGTGTTGTGCATTTGACAAATTCCTGTCGGTCAATTGACCATTTTGGTAGATTTTGACGGATCAATATGCTAATTTCTCCAATTATGGAAAAGCGCATTCATATTAATCAAATAAATCAGTTTCGCGAATAAACAAAACAACAATACAAAAATAACACAGAATTGAAATTCAACGATCCACCTCGGTAAGATCCAGGATAGTATCACCGCTCTCAGCTACCTCTCTGTCACACTATCTGTGTCCAATTTCAGTAGTGGGACGAAATCTTGTGCTCCTGGAATTCCTCTCACTATGTCTTATTTATCTGTGTTTTTTCAGAAGTCTCAGATTATGGTATTTTTAGTTTTTCATCAGTTCCTTTTCTTAGAGTGGACATTTCTCCACACCGACCAGTTACGTTCAGCACAGGTAGAAGAAGAAGAAAGGACAAAACCTCTGTGCAATTTGGGAAAGGTAGTATTGATTAACTTTTTCTTATCGATAGAATACGTGGAAAGCCACAGTAGTTTTCCACCATACAGGTTGCTTTTTGCACCACCCCGTCCCCGCTTGTGCAACAGCAGTTGTTGACGCCGAGAGATTTTGACCGGTCAAAATCTTTTTGGTTTCGACCGGTCAATTGACAATTTTAACCACGGTCAATTCACCGATGCACAACACTATATTTTAGTAACTTATCCCTTGTAGGCCTTCATCTTTATGGGCCTATTGTTCTATGGTATGTAAAAGGATTTCCATAAAACATAATGCTGTTATACGTAACATATGAGTTTAGTTGTATTTCTTAAAGAAAATTATGAGGGCTATCGAGCAGAAAAGTCAAGACTCCTCATGAGAATGGATGTAAGCAAGCTTTTAAAAGAAGTGGATAATAAACACGTTTTGTTCGTGAAGGTGGATGGATTGGCTGGAGCATGCAGGAGAGAAGAATTGACGAATTTACTTCTAGACAATATAAAGGATGAAGGTGGTGAATGTTTCCATTTTATTTTGCCAAACACTAAAACCAAAATATTCAGGCTTTTTCCTACCATTTGGAAAAATTGATGGTATAAATATGGTTAAAATTATTCGCAGTTACATTACTCATCGTCCCAATAATGTCTCTAATTGCTGATTTTTCATTCGATACAAACAGGGCAAATGTACCCAGACATTCCGTGGGCATCAATACTTTGGAAAATTCGCCAAAGAAACTTTCTTTATATCTGAAACGAGAACACCCTGAAGATTACATTGGACACTGTTTCAGGCGAATCTCCACGTCACTGCACTGCTGGCAGATTCGGGTTTCGATTTGTTGATAGTAAAAGTTCGTGGTGGTGGGTGTTCTGACACAGTTGCTGCGGGTTACATGGAAAATTCAGCCGAAAAACAAGGCAACAGTGAAAATTCTAGGAAATCTCAGTAGAAATTACTGAAATTAGAATGCTACTACAAATGACCAGGCAGGCCATTAATGTTTCAACTAATTCCTCGCAACTCTCCTCCTGATCTGGAATTAATTCAAATATTTCAAAGATGGTGTTATTAATATTTATAACAAATAATTAAATTGTAAATACAGTCATTTTTGTTATTAGCTTAAATATATTTTAACATATACTTAATACCCTTTTCATTGACTGAATTTGATTGATTGAAAAGCAGTGAGATAAGGAAAATATATGCGGTATAAACTCCTTATCTCACGCAAAATGAGTGGGATTAAAAGTTCTTATATCACTGGTTTCAATATAGTATATTAAGATACTAGTTTTAAAAGACCATATCTTATCGCACGAGCGCGAAATTAGGAAACGACCCGCTTGCGGGGAGTTTCCTGACGTGCGAGTGCGCTAAATGTCTTTTAAAACGTGTATTTTATACTATTTTTTCTATTTTGCACGTTTTTTAATGAAAGACATTAATTTATTTAAGTCGCTTTCAAAAGTTGGACGTCCATCTTGCCACTTTTGACGTCTGTATTATTAGGAATCCCATTCAAAACGGTGTTGAAATTTTTGTTAGTGAGCCTTGGCATTGAACAATTTTGTTAATATCATAGTAATCAGTCAACAAAAGTAGTGTCGAAAAGAGCTTCTTTTCGACACTACTTTGCGTATCGAAAACACTTCTTTATGATACCAAAATACAAAAAAAAATATTTTATCAAATTGTTAGATTGTCTTAAGTCTAATGATTCTTCTATGAGTTCCCATCAACTTTCAGATATACGAATTTCTTTAATACAAAAGGATTTGAAAAAATTGTGGCAAAACATTTGTTATGATTACTAAATTTTTCTATTTCTTGAACACTTTTATCTGAAGCTTAACGATGGAGATATTCCTGCAGCTGTTCTTTGTGACTTTTCTAATGTGTTTTAATCACAAAGCTCGAATATGGCTTTTCACACATTTCTGTGAAATGGAATTGAAAATGATAATGGTCGGAAAATGAGAAAAATTATTGTGCTATATCTCAAATTTCGATATTTGGTCCTTTGCTATACCTCCATTAAAAATCTTGTTCAGCTGGTTTACATGTTACTTCCACTATCTATCCACATATCATAATGCCATTAGTAGATAAACCCTTTATTGCAAATGAAACCTTTATTTATTTCCAAGAAAATCGAGTTCCAGTTTTGTATTGGAAATAAAGTAGGTAGAATTGTGTGAACCCCCTGCATAAAATACGAAATAAAATTTTAACTTATATTCCAACTGTTGCTCGTATTTCCCTCAAAACTATAATTTATGATTCTTGGAAAATATTCAGTCACGTTTTCTTTACCACTGAAAACATTAATACAGATAAACATTTTAGAATTAAGAAGACGTCAGACGTCCTATACTCCCAGTAAAATAGAAAGGTTGAAGATGGTGAAAATTATGCAGATCTTTAAAAACATCGTGGATCATTATTTTAAAACAGGATGTTCATTGTAAATTTTGACTTTTCTCTGCATTTACTTAATATGATATTCCCATCAAATCCAAATCCACTTGATTCCATGAAATGGTTATTGTAGCGCTACTGCAAAGCTCTTATTTATTAACATTGCATAGAATACATGTTTCACCAGCCAATGAGAAAACGTTTTAACCTGTAACATTTTTGTGATAAAACCGGTCGGTCTAAACCATTGCATGTTATCCATGCGTGAAAATAAGAATATTGCCATAAAAAACAACATCATTCGTGCACTTCTGAACATAATAATAAGTGTAATATAACTTGCAAGTAGTTTTACTTTGTTAAACTTTTATATATCCACAGCTAGGAAAAAAATCTAGATGGTTTTAATGTGAAACGGAATTTTGAACCAATTTTACTGTAAAGATAAGGCGTGGTATAAATTTGATTATTACCCTAGCTGAGTTTTATCTAAAGATCATTGGTTTGCTGTGCTTCTTATATGAAAAAACTAATGCGAATTTGGTTGGGCTGGACATATAGTTAAAATATGGCAAGAGCCTAATCGAATTTGTTTGGCCATGATTTTTTTTAATGACAGCCTTTCTATTGACCTGCTATATACTTTTATATAGAATATATCTGCATATATTCATTAAACAAGATATACATTTTTGCTCAAATGTTGCTTAACTTTCACTATTTTTAATCATACTATCTAAAATATAGTATACTTTTCTGGTCACTCTGTACTGAAGGAGACATAAAACCTCCTTAATGATTCCCGCACATGATTACCGTCGGCATTATGATACTAATTTACAACGTTCAGAGTCAAGCATTTAATATCCATTTTCCCATATGGGCCCTAACGCTTGTCTCGCTCCCATATATTTCCAGTCACATTTCTCATCTCTTTTATTAAGTTTTGACGTCACAAATAGTTGCTTGATGAAGACATCTCTACTTGGCATCAACGTGTGTGGCATCTCTGTATCTTAGTTAGACGATTGTTAATCGTCGTTCTCTGTCCAACGCAACTGAAATGGTTTGAAATAGGACGAAGAGGAAGATCAAACGCATATTTTTGGTGAAATCCGATATGGATCCGGTTCGCCGTGATTTTTAGAAAACATAATCGTATGTCAAGTTGTGAAATTGTATCTCTTAGACAATTCGGGTCGAATACGAGATGACACTGGTTAAGAGCATTTTGGAGAGGGGTTGACGCCCTGACAAATTGTTAGCATTCTTTCCTAAAATAATTTAAGCTCGACTTTTAGTTTGAGAGGGAACGAGTAACGAGTACGACATGAACCTCGCCCAAGATAGGTATGTCGGTTTAAAAAGTATAATATGCAGATCCAAATAATTATCATTGAAATCCTGTAATATTTAAATACAAGCACAATTAGATTTTGTTTTTCTTTTGAGTCTACTCTGTTATCTGGGCTGAATCAAAGGATGGTACCTCGAGTAACTTGCGACTATCAATTGCAAACCCTAGGAATTCGTTTTGTATTAGTTTTAGCACTCACCTCGCAAGCTTAGACCGCGCAAAGCAATAGTTTATGTGCTTATTTGTAGTGATGATACATTGTTTTGCTCCACGGCTATACTTTTCATAATTTACAACTTACTTAGTTTGGGTTAGTTTGGGTTACCTACTTACGAATTTATTCTACATACCACACATGCGCAGAGCGCACAAGCCAGCCCTAGTCGTTACCACAGTAACAGTTAGCTATAAATCAATTTTTTATTCAAAAAAATATTATTTCAAATAATAATCTGCTATCTAATAGAATTAAATCCAGGAAATGAGGTATATTGGACTAAGTTTATTGTTTTTTTAACCACGTTCCAAGTCATAAGTATCTCCTCTAAAGTGATGAATTCACTGATTGCGAGTTATTAGAATCACTACTTTGAACTCCGATTAGCAACTGCTAAATTTATCAGTACTTTGAATATCAGACATCTCTGTTGGTAATGTCACACTGACACCGACAGACTCAAAACATTGACTAATTTAACAAGTGTTTAAAGTGGCATTAATGGATGTAGGTATAGCTAATCGGAGTTCAAAGTACTGGTCCTAAGTTTACAACTAGTTGCCAAATATCTAGTGAAGGTTTGCCAATCCGGATTTAGGCTGGTGACGGCGGCTCCCTTCTTCAGTGTTATCCTTGGTACACAATTGCTTTTGATCACAATATATGGCGTCCATGTGTCCAAGCATCTTCCGCCACGTCACGCTTTACCATTCCTCCAGGGAGGGTGGGTCTTTTGATGGTCATTGGTCCTTATTTGTAAAGATCTCTTGGTTTCCCCAATATATGTTTTGCCACACTCGTATATACGCAATCCTTCTTATCCTTTTGCCCTTCTGGTTTTTGTTTTAATTAGTTGGCTTCTTTAAGAACCATTTGAAGCAAATACTGTTCTGACATTGTCCCCATGCCCTATCATCCTTCTGGTCTTCTTTGATAATCATTTGGAATACGAAATATTCAGTAAGGCTTGCTTTTTTTAATATTGTTGTTGATTTGTTATAGTCTCCGTGTCCAGTCTATTAGTATTGTAGGATATCCATTCTTTGCCAGGTCGTTTCTAATATTAATTATTTCTTCGTTGAGTATCAAGAACAGCTCCACCGAAATAAAATATCAGGAAATACGAAGCGATTGCTATTGCAAACTTGAAAAGATTTCCACTGTAAAGTTCCTGCCTATCGACAAGGGGAATTTAATGATACAGTAATCATGGATATTTTAGCCTACCATTCTTACCAAGGACCCCACAGCCACCAGCGAGGGAATATTTTATCGAATACATACTCGGTACACAATTGCTTTTGACCAAAATATATGGCGTCCATGTGCCCAAACATTTCCGCAACGTCACGCTTTACCATTTCTCCACGGAGGGAGGATCTATTGATGTTCTTTGATCCTTATTTGTAATCATCTCTTGGTTTCCCCAATATATGCCTTGCCACTTGCCACACTGGTATCCTGGTTATACTTTTGCCCCTCTGGTTTTTGTTTTAATTAGTTGGCTTCTTAAAGAGCCATTTGAGGCAAATACTGTTCTGATGTTGTATCGATGCCCTATCATCCTTCTGACCTTCTTTGATACCTAAACCTTTAAAATACGGAATATTCAGTAGAGCTTGCTTTTCTTGATATTGTTGTTTATTTGTTATAGTTTGACGTATTTTCCATGTCCAATCTATTAATATTATAGGATAGTATCACATACAGCTTCACTGAAATAAAATATCAGGAACTACGAAGCGATTGCTATTCTACACTTAAAAAGAAAATTTGAAGTAATATACGCATCTTCTCGTATGTTTCATATTTACTATGACCTACAGCAATGGATGGTTGTTGATTTCCATTAAACAATAAAACTGCCTTTAGACTTGTTCTCGAAAAATTAATAAACAGTCGCCACTCGGTAGGTTTATGCGAAAGACCAAGTTCGTTGATCAAATATGAGATATCAGTAAACCAAGTAATTTTCTACTTCCTTTTCCGATACGTAGACCTGTTCACCCCTTCCCTTAGGAAATTACACTGCTGCAGACGGGATTCAAGGAGATGTGCCTTTGTTTTGGTAATATCCAAATCACCAATACGATCGTTGAGATTTCTTCTTAAGATATAAAATGGGGGATGCGTGCTGCTACCACATTTGTAATCGACTTTTTCCTGAAAACTTGTGCCAGCTTTTGGTGTGTGGTATTTTTCTGGAGGCTTAGGGACAAATATGCTTCAAGCATCATGAGGGATTTTATGTTTGCTTTACCAGAAAACCACATAATTTTTTATTCTGAGGTTTCCGCAAAATCATTGGTATTCCTAATTTCATAGCCTTATGTGTATCGTTTAACCAACCAGCTAGGGTTCTAGAGAAAGTATTACAACAAAGCTTTATCTTGGTCTCAAAGTTCGCAAACAAAATATAACTCGTACGCTTTTCTTGCAACAAGTGTGCTTTCGTTGTGCTCTCAGGATCACTTCACCATAAATAGTACCAGAATTTGGTCGGTTGCTGACAAAGATCGTAACGGCATCGTTTATGTGCAAACAAAATAATAGCACTAAAAATAACAGAGATATATTGCGCATGCATAAAGAAAAAACTAACCAACTGTTCATTTACAGCTGCAAACTTCTTGCTGGTGATTATTTTTTGTACTTGCTCTGTAATCTCTTCGGTTACTTTCGGCCGCCCGAACCATCAGCATTCCTCTTATTGGTCAGAACGTACTATCTACGTTCTTTAGAGACAATTTCAAGGTCAGAGATTACACAAGTAGAAGTTATTCAAATAACACATTAGTTTGGCAGGGAGGATTTTGATGTAGAACGGTGATATGCACGCATTTTGTATAAATGTTCATTTCTGGTTATATAGGCTAGCTAGCAGTCATCAGAAATAAAAAGGGTGTGATTTAAAGAATAAAACTTTGGATCCTATTTCCGAAATGGCAACCCAAGAAGGAAAATTGACTACGTAGGAAAATTGACTACGTAAAAACATTCATAAGAATCAATATTTACATTTTCTAGATAAGAGGGGTGCTTACAATTTAAACATTTTCAATTTCACCCTGTATCCTAGATACCAATGGGCTATGAAAAATGTGTTTAAGATACCTTTTTCATTTCTCAAAAGGTAGCTCATTCTTCGGATAACCGTATCCTTCTATCTTTACTAATATAAAAATATCCTATAAAAGCAAGGATAAGAATGTATATTAGTGTGGTGTAGATATCCCCATTCCCCAGTAAACAATATGAAAATTGATTCAAAGCTTCGCCCGTTTTCCATGATTTAGTTTGAGTTAATCACATTTTTTGATAGTCACAATAATAATACATAGCTTTCCCATCCCAGCACTTCTAATGAACTAATTTATTTAACACCACAGAAAGATGAGTGGCCTGTTTCGTATTCTAAATAAAAGAAACCCGAGAAGAAAACGATACCATATCAAATTCTTGCGTGTTGAAAATACATTGTTACAAAATGATACATATTAAATTGACATAAAAACAGAACTCCTTCAAAAAGGATTTAAATAATAAAAGCCCCAATTTGCCCCAAAAAGAAAATAACAAGTGTTTTTCCAATTCTATTCGCCTCGTGATGCCGAATCATGAATAATTGACACGCGAGGCCGGAAAGTCATTCTTTAAATATCAGAAAGATTCAACAATCACTTACAAAACAAAACAATCACTTACAAATAACAAAACGCCTCCTTAATGTTCCTGTCCAGATTTTTCCCTGCCCCAACAACTTATTACGCCCCGCTGTGCCTTGTTATATTCTTTTCATTTAAACGCCTGTTCCGTGTTAAAACTGTTTTATTGGGGCATTTTTGCATACGCCTTAACTTTATTAAATGTTATACAATATGGACGTTCATATAAGGGATCCTGTGAAATACTTATCTCTAAAGGTATTAAGTTAAAGTATTAAAATGCAGTTGGTTAGGAAGTGTTAATGTTAAATGCAGTTTCAAAGGTAGTTGATTAGAACTTCAGGTGAAGTAGGTACCGAGGAATTTTTGGCAGGTCCTACAAGATTTCATAATTTGCCGAGTATCGAATACCTAGCGTAGCCAGAATATCGAGCATTTGGCCTAAAAGAGAAAGTTAATATTTATATATAAAATAAAAAATGACTGTGCTTGTGGACCACAAACCAGAAGTGAAACTTTATCGCAGTGTATTAGGTATACGATACACACTCTCTCTCTCCATATCTTACCACATTTTCTGTTAAATAATATTTCTTTAATGTTGCCTAGGTTTTCATAAATAAAATTATATTTTTATTTTATGTACAGGGTGTCCCATTTTCGATGATATTACGGGGTATCTCACTTACGAGTAAAGATAGAGAGTTGCGGTTTCCGCAATACTGTGCTACTTTTTTGTGAAAAGAACGATGGTATAAACAGAATTTTCATAGCCCACTTCGTTTCTAAAATACAGGGCGAAATTGAAAATATTGCATTTTGGGACCCCCCTCGTATCTCCGTTATCCTTTAACATATCGCAAAGCTAAAAAATTGCCCTTATACAGTTTTTGACGTAGAATCCAGTGGCGTGATCAGATTTTTGCTGTGAGCTGTCAATTTTTAGCTATAAATCAAACTTATGCTATTTTAAATGGAACACCCTGTATATTTTTCTTTCGTTTTATTGGAAATGTTATAAGCTTTAGAAAAATATATAATACATTATATGTATTTTAAACATTAAGCCTAAAATTCATAATTTCACAAAATTTGTCTCGATACGACACTCTTGTATTTTTTTTTAATGTAACACCCTGTATATTTTTCTTTCATTTGAATGGAAATTTTATAAGCTTTATAAAAATATATAATACATGATATGTATTTTAAATAATAAGCCTAAAATCCATAATTTCACAAAATGTGTCTCTATACGACACTCTTGATGAGTATAGTATAAGCATTGTCTTTTAAACAACGGTATAAGTATTAGCAGGCAGAGACTATTAAGAACAATGGACAATGGAATGGTAATTTTTTATTGGCAAGACCTTTCAGTGGCAAATTTTATATTTTCTGTGTAATATTGTATTTTTTACGATGGCTCAAAATGAAAATTATCAATATTTTGAAAAATATGACCTGTTAGTCTGCTTTATACAGAGCAATGAAAACTTTCGTGAAGCTTCTCAGCTATATTCCAATAAGTTTGTTTGAATATTTATTTACCTTTTGACTTATTTGGGTTTATTTTTTTAAGTATCATTTTAATTTATAGATATCCCGAAAGAAGGCATCCTGATCTTTTAATGATTTCCTGAATAAAGAAAAAAATTGGTAGAACAAGGAACGTTGCCTCCGCCCTTACCGCGATTTTCCTTATTATACGCTTTTGGTAGGGGCCGGATAAATGTTCCATGTTCTCTTTATTCCTGAAAACATTAAATGACCAGGTTGTCTTCTTTCAGAATATCCATAAATTAAAATGATACTTAAATAAAAAATAAACCCAAATAAGTCAAAAGGTAAATAAATATTCAAACAAACATATTGAATAATAGTTGAGAAGCTTCACGGGAGTTTTCATTGCTCTGTATAAAGCAGACTAACATGTCATATTTTTCAAAATATTCATAATTTTCGTTTTCAATAATCGTAAAAAATACAATATTACACAGAAAATATAAATTTTGCTATTGACAGGTCATGTCAATAAAAAAATGATCATTCCATTGCTCTGATAATCTCTCCCTACTAATACTTATAACGTTGTTTAAAAGATAATGCTTATACTATACTCATCAAGAGTGTCGTATAGAGATACATTTTGTGAAATTATGAATTTTAGGCTTATTATTTAAAATACATATCATGTATTATATATTTTTAAAAAGCTTATAAAACTTCCATTCAAACGAAAGAAAAATATACAGGGTGTTCCATTTAAAAAAACATAAGTTTGATTTATAGCTTAAAATTGACAGCTCACAGCAAAAATCTGACTACGCCACTGGGTTCTACGTAAAAAAGTATATAAGAGCAAGTTTTTAGCTTTGCGATATGTTAAAGGATAACGGAGATACGAGGGGGGTCCCAAAATGCAT
>MU183750.1:92834-120034 GCA_016904865.1 Pissodes strobi
AAGTGAGATACCCCGTAATATCATCGAAAATGGGACACCCTGTACATTCGCTGACACGAATTATAGAATATACTATACCCTAAACCCGGAGAAAAATAGAACAGTTTGGCGCAGACGGCGTGGAAGAGACAAAGATAAATGATGGTTTCCCGCGCTTGATTTGAATTGTGGGCGGGCTGGAAGAAAAAATCGCCTGGCCGTGTCACCATGTACCGTGTTACTCTTCTTTTGTCTTTTCCAATGCTATATCTGCCTCTCTATACTCTCGATCGTCTCGCCATATCACACATATTGTAACGTTACTCGTTCGCTGTATTACACATTTTGTAACTTTCGTAATGCGTTTATCAGCTTACTGTCCAGGTAGAGCGCACCTAAAAAAGTTTCACTTCAATAAAATAATATTTATATTTTATGCAAATTCGCTGACACAAATGGTAGAACGCATAGTATCAGTAAACCCTGGCCCTTTCGACGATCGATTCTGGTCAGAGCAAGATAGGAGTTTGGCGTAGATAATGTGAAAGAGACGAAGACAAAAGATCCCATGCTTGGTTTCAATTGTGGACGGACCGGAAGCAAAATTCACCTCGCCGTGTCACCGTGTAACTCTCTATATGTCCCCCTGTACTTTCGATGACCTCCCGCCATATATCTTGTAACGCGTCGCACATTTCGTAACGTTTTCATAAGGCGTTCACCAGTTTACTACCCTCCAGATACAGCGCGTCTAAAGAACTTTCATTTCATATTAAGAGCACTATTTCTTACAAGTTTGTTAATGCCCTAACTTTCATACCATTGTCAATAACTACAACTAGAAAGATTTGCTGTTACATAATCTAAATAAATGATATATCAATAGATTTTAGTTCTCAGAAAATTTTACTCTGGGTAAAAGTTGGTGCTTGAAGAGATTAGCATAGGTAATGTTAAATCTGAGATATTGTATAAAGGGTACGCAAAATTTTTTATAATGTGCCTGTGTTAAATAAAAATTTTTGGTAATCGACCATTTCCAGAGGGCAAAATTAAAAGAAATAAAAATATGAACAGAATACTTAAAAAAAATCCCATACCAGCTGTAGTTTCTGAGAAATTTAGTGCCAAAAATTGGAAAAAGCGGATATTTTGCATTTTCATTTAGATTTTCTCAAAAACTATACAGCTCGTATGGGAAAAGTTTATTAAAGTTTTCTGTATACAATACCTCAGATTTAACATTGCCTATGTTAGTTTCTATTCAAGCACCAAATGTTATCTAGAGTAAAATTTTCTGAGAAATTAATAATAATAAATTCATGTGTGCAGTTCACACCCCGTAGAAGTACAACTTTTATAAAATTGAACGTGGTGTTCTCAATCGGTCACTCATCCAAGTACTAACCACACGCGAGGTTGCTTAACTTTAGAGATTGGACGAGAACTACTTTTTATTTTTTACTTTTAGCAAACATGTGACAACTATATAACTGTGTTCTATCTCATGCTCTGTCAGGCTACAAACTATATGTTCGTCTCTTTTTAGTGTCGCTTCTTCGCTTCATCGATTCTCAAATCACACCCGTGCTAAAGAAGTTTTCACTTCAAAAAGTTTCCCATTCGTTGCAGACTTAATAAACATACACACTCGTTGAGGGATAATATATGCTTTCAGTTTCAAAATTTTTCGTAATACCCCATGAATCAGATTTGGCACAGACGAAGATGGATTTTATTGAACTCTTTCGCGCACTTAGATTGTTCTCTCCAAAGCTTAATTATTATTGATATTGATAGCTATTTTTCTTCTCTCAACGGAACCTATAGTGGGAAAATGTTGATACCAGCTTCTCATCATATTTGCTGTAGGTGGATTTTCATTAAATATTCTTCTAAATCTTCTTTTGGTTGTACTAAGTGATCTTATTTCAGCGAACATTATAACACGGTTTGCTTTATCTTCTAATCAGAATATATTTTAGATTTCATATGAAACTTTGAGAGAAATGTTAAGTTTACAAATTTTAATGTTTTTTTTTGAAAACATCACCTTGCTCACTGGTGAGTAGATTTGGTAAATGAGTCCCGTTTTCCTTGTACTGTACGAGGGTCCGTTAAATCATCAATAATATATGCTGCAGATGTCGAAATAAAAGTACCTAACCCGACATTATCAGCAAGGTAATGGATCGTACTTTTTTTTACGCATATTGAAAATAAGCAACTGGTCCTAGTCATGGAAAAAATTGATTTTTAAGATTATTTTTTTCCCCAAGCCATTTACAAGTTTGTCTGGTTTTATGTGTAACATATACCTACCTACGTCAAGTGTTGGCGGTTTACCGCATCGCAATTTAAAGTGTCCCGCCCCATGCCTAGCCGGTACATTTATCACATAATCTGGTCATATAGAATCATTAGTATTTTGTGGCGATCATTTTTAGTTTTTAGGATACGTACCTATATAGAATGACTTTAATATGTCCTTAAACTGTCCACTACCGAAATTCAGTAAATTGACAAATATTATATTTGAGTAAATCTTAGTTTGGCTTAGATTCAAAATTTGATCCGACAGAAAATGTTTTTTTAATTAATTTATTTATTTAGGTGTTGTTGTTGATCATTGGATGATGTCATTCCACGTGCTACATATGCGAACGAAATTAACGCATGTTTGAAAGAATCATACCTATGGCGAAATGTCAGTAAATTATGCCTTACCATAAATATGCGTGTTCAATTTCAAAATGATCCATTGGCATTGGCTTTCTCCGAACAATTGCTCAACATTGGCAACGGAAAAATTTAATTGCATGAAAGTACACAATGTATTCGACTCCCAGACAATTTTTACAATATGGTGGATACCAAAGATGCTTTGATTGAAAGTATATAATCGCCTGGCAATGAAATATCATTCAAATCGATCCAGTGTTGTCGATCTTGAGGAAGTTATCAACTATCCTGTTGAATTATTGAATTCACTAAATTTACCTGGAATGCCACCACATAACTTGTGATTGTTTGGTTTGGGTCATCGATAATTTTGCTTCGAAATCTGAATGTATCAAAGCTATGCAATGGCACGCGATTGGTCATAATTTTCTTTTCTTGAAGCTACCATTAAACGGCAAGTTTGAAGGTGAAGTTTTTCTTCTAATACGGATCCCAATGATCCCTTCAGACTCGCCCATTTCATTTAGATGTCTGCAATTTCCAATTCGCTTGGCACTCGCAATAACTATTAATGAGTCACAAGGCCAAACAATGGCAATTTGTGGGTTGGATCAAGAAAATCCATTCTTTTCGCATGGCCAGTTATGTTGCGTGTTCAAGGGTTGGCAAACCATCAAGTTTGTTCATTTATACCCCTCCCCCTGTTCATCATATCGCATTAAGATAGAAACAAATTTTATTCCTGTTAATATTAAGATTAAAAATATATTTAAATATTTTTCGTATACTAAAAAAATATAGAAAATGATTTGAATTTTTTCTTTCTTGCTTACTACAGCTGTAAGTTTGTACTTAACACATTTAAGTTTGTAGTATACAGATACACTCACACGCAATTGATAGGTCCTGTTGTGATAACTGTACACGTGGTGGCGTCAAGTATTCCATAAATATTTTGTTTTCATATTTTTTTTAATCAAAACGGTCCAAACAATTTATAGTTTATTTTAAAAAAATATATAATTTTTGGATTTACAACGTTTGAACAGTCCGTCGGGTTCGCTAGTAGTCATATTATTTAGTTATCACCATGGCAAATTAAACGTAATCGATAAATTGCCATACTACGATTATTCAAGCGTGAAATCCTAATAAGCATTGGCTAATACCCAGTGGTATGATTTGGAATAGTTTTTCAGTTTTGTATTATAATAATACTTAGATTATTATATTCGATTTTTTCCTCACCTAATAGTATAAAAATAATGCCAGCTATTTAAACAATTTAGGTTTGTAAAAGATTAATGATATAGACTTGCCAACATTTTATTTAAACTATTATTGTTCTTCATTTGAAGGATGGGGTTTATTACCTAATAAACAGTTCCTATGATGGTCATTGACATTAATTTGTTTTTATATGAAATTTTATTAGAAGTATACAAGATACAGGTTCTGAATAATACCGTGCACAAGAAATCGTGTAAATTTCTCTAAAAACTACATTTAACCATAGTAGACAATTTGCTGCTATTCCAAAAACGTATATTTGTTTTCTGCGGTAATAGTATAAAAGATACGAGAGCATTTTCCATTCATTCAACACCTCAGTAATTCTACCCTCGTAACAAAAACAATGAAATTTGGCTGAATGGCGCTTACAGAGACCCACCAGCTCGAAACCATGTATAGAGTTTGAGGGGGTCACACTTGAGCAGACACCGAAAAATAATTTTGAATAATGCGAGGCCATTACCAATGCAGTCATCTGTCCAGTTTGTCACCAAACACTGTGTGCGGTCTCGCACCTTCGTCTGTCTTTCTCCCACTCGTAGGATACACTGCTCAGCAATATTGGCATATGGTATACCTCAAACTTACTAATTTTAATAATTATTAAAAAAATTATTTCGTATAATAACAACTCATATAAACGGGTGCGTCTTCTAGCTTCTTTGTAAAATTTAATATTAATTTATTTCATTATTAAAACGGAGTTTTATCCACAATACCGAAACAGAATTATTGCACTCGACGCGCGTTTCGCTAGCCATATTAGCATCATCAGGAGGTGAATAAAACCAAATCATTCCCTGATGATGCTAACATGGTTAGCGAAACGCGCGTCGAGTGCAATAATTATGTTTCGTTATTGAGGATAAAACTCCGTTTTAATGCATTTTGCCGAAGGTTCCAAGCCCCAACATAGTTATTTCATTATATTTATAATTTACGAAAAGTGACACTTTTCAAAATCTTAATTAGTGTCAAAATAAACTACTTCTTTTTACCAGATAAGGAAAGTTGAACTTTTTGTAACTACTGATGAAATAAAAATTTCATCACCAAATAATAAAGCAATACCGAAAGCAGATTTTAAAAATATCTTATGTTATTAAAACAATTTTAAATTTCATCACATAATACCAAATCTATAGTATAAAACGGATACAGATAATGTTTTAAAATCTTTTCATTTAGCGTACGTATATTTTACTCATTGCACCGTGATTTGACCTTTAGGTGAGTTGTCTCATATTATTTCTCCTTGGATTTTGTTGGAGTTAATGATTCAAGTCCCTTTTAAATGAATTTTTAGATCGCAAATCGTAGTTCAAAAATTTTAAAATATTTGGTGCGGACACTGACACGACGTTAAGTAAATAGTTCCTCTGAATTTTTACCTGCACAGTCAGTTGATTTTATAGAGAAAGATAGATTTATTTAAAAAAAATACTAAAGTAGTTTATAGGTCAAAAGTAGACAAAATATTGTCACGCTTTGCTAGCGTTGGGGGTTTATGTAGCTCAGCTTAGAAATCGACCTACGTGAGGTGAGAAGAGATGAAAATGGGTTAATAATAATATCTATTAGTTAAAGCCTTAACGAATTTACACTTTACTCCATTACTATAATGCGCCTATCTTTTCGGTTGAGGAATATTTTGAATAATTGTTTATAGGTCTTGGTCACTGTTTAACCCTGGAGTGCACACGTGGGGGTATGCCGTACCCCCACCGACCTAATTTTTCCTGCCGTTTGTTAATAAATTTGTCAAAGCTGCTAGGATCTTAGGTAGCTTCCTAAATAGGTCCAAGCAAGAAGTACGTTGGATGCAGGCGAATGACGCATACTCATTTCAGAGATATTGTGTTATTTTTACACCATTCCCCCACATGTGCACTTGTGTTACTCTCAATAATAAATATGTATATACATATATATACATATATATACCTATATATACATACTTACACACATATACATACATACATACATACATACGTACGTACGTATATATAATATATGCTGGTTTCACGGTAGTATCAGGTGGTTCTGATGATGCTTCCAATAACAATTAGATTATAGGTCATTCTTGTAGGTTAAATAGTTTGTGTAGTTTTAATGGTTTTGGTTCTTTTTGTATATGTTCTTTAATAAAAAAAAAAGTTATAGAAACTTTCTTATTGCCTTTTCTTTTAAAAATAAAACAATTTTTTAATGAGGGTATGGGAACACCCCACGTGGGTACTCTTGTTTTAAAAATCCACGTGTGCACTCCAGGGTTAAGAGTTTAGAGTTGTGTTGCGTATTTAATTTAGGTAGTTATTGGAACGTTTTTAACGGCAGATTAGTGTAGTTTAATTTCACTCAGAGTTTACACTGCACTTTAACTATTTGACAGATTCTACTTTGAAATTATCTTTTTTAGAACTTCGACAAATTTATCGTAGATTCAACTTTACTACTTTAGGTGCGCAAAGCCAAGTTTACGCACGCACATGTGTGCTGCAAAACTCGGGTTTTATCTAAGGAATTAGGTTGCAGGTTAGGACCCCTAAACTTTACGCACACATGCGCTGTAAGAAACTGGCTGAAGAGGTTTTGGGTGAATCTGTCACAAGAGTCTAGGGAGCAGACAGACGGAGCTGTATTTCACTTTTTGCATGGCCCTCCGCTCGCTACCGCTCGCTACGGGGGCTCAAGAAAAGGAAACTAACCAGGTGCTAACCAAACCTAACCCAAGGCATAGGTACCCAAAATCAAGAAAAAAACTGTTTGCTAACCAAAACTAACCCAAGACATAGCTCCGTCTCTCTGTTCCCTAGACTCTTTTGAATCTGTCGAACTGATGGTTTTCTTAAGTATACTTATATAAAACCTGCTGACTGTTGCACGTTTAAGGTTCATAACCGCTTGCGTTGATCGCTCGCGTTGTTTATAATTTGCCTTGAATGCTTACATAATATTTTGCAAGTTCAAGTTCAAATTAGAACAGGATAATATGTACTTAGAAGTGTAAGCGTTTTAGTAGTTTACAATATTGTATGCAACATGTTGGAAACATTTTATGTAACTCGCGTCTTTTTGTGAAACTCGCTACGCTTATTCCGCAGAAATCTGCTGATCACACAAAATAGTCATTTTCCTCAAGTAGTTACATAAATAAATAAATCGCACTAATTTGAGTTTCATTCTGAGTTTTTTAATGGCACTAGCGTCACTGTGCATTTCATAATAGCACTATGGTTGTGAGTTTGTTCGTAGGATTTTCGAGATTTTACGGGTATGATTGAAGCGACTAAAGTTTTTGGAAATTTTTTCATCGTCAGGTGGAACTCACATATTTATTAGTTTTTCTTATAAAAAGAAATTATTATATGCAAAATCAAAGATCTTGTATGTATAGATCTTTGGCAAACTGATGCAAAATTGACATGAATAATTACACGGAATTTAAAAATTTGGATCTAATCAACAATCATAATTTGAAAATTTTAACGTGATATGCTCGTAACAAGCCTAATAAAAATCAGATGAATATAAATTCAACTCATCGTAGATTAAATATGAAATAATACTCGGCTCACCCCCTCGTGTCCTAAATTCACACTTGTTTCATTATAATGTTTATGTCATAAGAGTATCATTAATATATCTTCAAAAATATAGTATCCAGTACATTTTTTAAGGTGGTTCCACGCCTATTAAATACAGTTTTGACAATTTGATATATGGTATAATATGTGGCTAATAATTGTATTCAAAAATGACAGGATGAATTTGTTAGTGGGTAGGTATATATTTGACCTGACATAATCAGTTAATAATCGATTTTGTCCAACTGAATGCAGTATCTTGTGAAAATAAGCACGTTTATTTTGAAAAAGTTTCCGGTATATCTTTTTTTATAGACATATTTGCAATATTTCAATACTACCACAAATTTGCAGCATTAAGTTCTTCATATCGGTTTTATAATATGAGTTCTGGTTAAAGATCTTTTATTTATTTCTCAGGTAACGCAATATACAGCCTGTACCAAATTAAGTCGGCACTATTGCTAACTTTCTTATTATAAGAGCTACGAACGTGACTAAATTAGCAAAGAAGTGTTTAACAGCCTGTAAAATCTAAACGGCTAAAGATAGAACAAAATGGTTTGCACTTTCCTATCTTGGTTTTTCATAAGGTATCGTATGACACTAACTTTAGATTTAACCAGAGATTAGAAAATCCGGTTAAATTTAACCTTTGGTTAAATATAAAATTAGTGTCAAACGATAGCTTATGAAAAACCAAGATAGGAAAGTGCAAACCATTTTGTTCTATCTTTGGCCGTTTAGATTTTCAGGCTGTCAAACTTGGTAAAATAGGTCTTAGGCCAGGTTTTTCAATGTAAATATCTCCGTTATTATTAATGTTAGCTACTTGTAGTTAAGGACAAATTTTGTTTAGAATTTCACTGTCTATCAAACAGTTATAGGTCTTGCCATTTAAAAAAAATCATTTTTGAAAATACCACGTGATTCTGATGTTCAATTGTTTTTTTGACATCGGCATAATAATCGGCATCAACAACTACACTACTTTGCTAATTTAGTCACGTTCGTAGCTCTTATAATAAGAAAGTTAGCAACCGACTTAATTTGGTACAGGCTGTATACGACTGTTACCATGAAAACTGCATTCATGTTCATTTCGGCGAATTTAAGGATCTAACTTAGAAATAAGCTTGATTGACTCAACAAAAGGTGCTGGAAAAAATCCTTGTAAATATAATACTTAGTCAGGGCTTTATAAATTATGCCTTGTATTTATATTGTTGAAATCCTTGGATATTATCGGATTTTTGTCCAATCTTAATATTATACGAAATGTGCTGTTTTTTGAAGTGCAACTTCTTTAGCGAGGATAAGTCCGAAAAAAATTAAAATCAAATGAAACGGAAATCAAAGTGAAACACTTTAATGAAGCATGTTCCAGTATAGCTAGAGGGCTGAAATTTTCAGGACATGTAGCCGGGGTATAATGAGGATCCTGAACAAAAACTGGATCCTGTACACCCACCCGTTCCGACAGGAGAGGGGGGAGAAAGAAAAATTAAAACAATAAATATCGGGAGAACGGGAAGAGCTACGGGGCGAAATTTTTATGGTAGGTGCGCCTCATGGGGTGGCTACCTTTGACCATAATGAGGGGACCGGGGCTCTAATTTACTACTTTGGGAAAAAAAATCGTTCTTTGCCGATATCTGAGCTACGACGCGACATCGGAGAAAGAAAAAAATGCTTTACGAAGGAAAAAATTTGAAAAAAGCAAACAAAAAATTTAAAAAAGAAGTGTCGAAACCGAGGCGGGGGCAAAAGCTGATGAAAGAAAAGCTTTAAAAAAATAAAAGCTCAATTCCTAATATCTCTTTCAGAAGTTTCACTTCACTTGTGTGCTTATAAAGGTGAGACACATTGTTTTTTCATACTACGATAATAATTCCTGTTTAAATAGTTCTTCAATTCCCATTCCAATTCTTTTTTATTTAAAAATTTAATTTCGGTCGTTGCTGTAGAATAAACTAAAAACTATTTTGCCGCGTTTCCTTAGCATACAATTAGAGGGTGTCTGGAAACTAAGAATATACTAATCCACATAAATTACATGATAATGTAAAATCAATTTTGTGCATCTGAACCACGCGTATAATTTTAGATGTTAAGTAGGTGCATTGATACAATTTAAGTTGTTTTGATTGGTAAAGGTCCATATTTGGACAAATAATAAGATACGTTTTTCTACAACTTTTATAACGAAAGAGCATGCTAAAAATAAAGATGCATATTATGTCCCTAAAAAACTGTTAAATCAGATTGTGTTTCAAGTGGTAAAATAGTAAAACTTTTGCTGCTAATCATGATATTTATGTCTAAAAATTATTGAACATCATGGTGATATTTACACAAAACTTTTTTCGTCCTCTTCCATAAAGACCATCTGATGTCACTAGATAATAGGATCGGTTAGAATAGCCGGAAACCGTATACCGAACAATTTTTAACTTTTGGTTAAGCCAGAATTTGAAGTCAAAAGAGAAATCTTTGAAAACAAAAAACCTAACCGCGTTCATGCTATTGTTTTATAACTTTTTAACTCTACAGCAAAGTTCCGACACTCTTGCTCGACTGCACTCTGGCATCATATAACTATAACTTTGATCGGAGTGCATGCATTTTTGTTGCAAAAATAGAGCATGGTCTTTTTTTCCCCCAAGTTGCATGAAATCTTCACCAAAATCACTGTATGGTAACTGCAATACGAGGATGTCATAATCTCTGTCCTCTCTTTTTGTGCATTTTAATTTCACATTTTATTTGAAAACGGTTAATATGTTTAATAGACTAGCAACTTCACAAATTATTGAATTTAAAACAATGCCGTCTATCCCATATACTCATTTTTGAAACAAAAAAAATTACCAAACACTTACGAAAAATACTTTGTTATATTTTAATATAAAAAAGAAGCAGCTGCTTATGGACACAAAAAAAGTAATCACAATTCACAAACAACAAAAACGCATACATTCATGTCTAATATGGATATAGCCACAAACCTAAAACCTATGCATTAAACACTCATTCTAAGTTGCATCGTTTAGTTAGGTTATAATATTATATATGCCAAAATATGTAAATTTCATTTTTCAGGCGGCAGGATTTTCGAGAACAATAATTGATTTTAGGCATTTGGTGTACCTAATACGCGTAGAATTTTCTGTAGAATATAAAAAGCAAAAGGAAAATAGGTTCTCCCATTGAAAAAATATGTTATTGTAAATATCACGTAGTATTCTATATTCAACTGTTGTTTGGTTTTAAATAACTATCGGAATCAACACCAAAAATAATTTGCTAATTTAAACAAAGTTCGCAATATGGCCGACTTCAGTTTGAACACCGTCAAATTATTAATAAAAATGGTAAATCCAGTACACCGTTACAGAAATTAAGATAACACGAACACGACGAAAACTTAACAATAATATGTGGTTTAACTATGCTGAAGATTCTTAGCGGGCATAAAATAATAGATTCGCAAGAAAACACAAAAACAATAATTTATGTACAAGGTACCTTGGGAAAACTTGCATTTCAGAAAATGAACACATAGGTAATCTTCTTTGCAGCCATGACAGTTAAAAAAAATTAAATTTATCTCAGGTGGTAGAGAATAAGTTACGATTTCCTTGTACTCTCTTAGTGCAGAGTCCTTATGTATGCGTGTGGTATATTCCTTTCGGTGTATCCTATTGGGCGTGGGTGCGTTGGTATGTTCCTGCGGTCACATTCGAACAATTTGAGAGAGGAGGAAAACTATTGCTCTTAAGGGATTTCTACTGCAAATGAATAGATACATACTTAATCTGCTATTAATAATCCGTCCATAATACCACCACGTAGGTATATAGTAATATGTCTCTTTAGCAAAAAGGTATTCTTCTCGAAAACTTTGTAATAAATTAGAGAAGATAGTTGCCAGAAGAGCGTTTCAGTTTAATTCAATGCAGTATTTTACCTAAAACCCTACTATTTTCATCAGTTTTGGATACGTAGATGCCTCGTCAAAAATTTGCCTCAGGACAATCTACAATTTATTCTGTTAGTCTACCTAACAATCTAAAGTATACCTAGAGACTCGCGAATGTGTGTTGAATGTAAACGGGCAGATAATTATGGGGGAACACGGGGAAAACACATCCCAGCTACATTATCATCCACCATCATGAGAATTAAGCCACATCAAAATGATGCCCGTATTGTTGCTCTGACACTGTTACACTGATTTTGTTAATATAAAAATCCTTTTTAAGGGAGATAATAACCAGACAGCATCCCGAAAAATGCTGTATATAAAATATTTTGAGATTTGGTATTCTTGGGTATAGGTCTATTTGATAAACTACAATTATGAGTAGAAACTTGACGTTTCACTCTACATGGAGAGCTTTTTCAAAAGTTTAATGGCATTCTTCCCTGCTTTGCCTGAATATAGGCAGACATCTGTTGTTGCTGCTGCTTATTTAGATATTCTGCCTTCTGATGCGTACAAATAATTCATTCTAGAGTACATACACAAACAGTACCTCCCATATACGGACATAAGATTATACAGATATATTTGTTTTCATCCATTACAACAATTGTTTATAAGAGTTTTTCCTAAAATTTTATAGTTGTTAACCCAAAAAACAATTGAAGAGAGCAAATAATGTATTTTTGAACCATTCGAAACCATTGCTAATTTCCAATATACCTACCAGCACAGATCTATATAGCTACGCAACAGATACCTCTTCCAATGCTTTTTATACGCGGGGCCCAAAATGTTCACCCGCTTTCGCGAGCGGGTGAACCAGTCGTCTAGGAACGGATTGGTGTTGCCAAGTTATCACGTCGAACAATATTTCTGCTGACTTTTTGACCCGCTCAAATCATCGAGTTTTGTTATTAATATTTATTTATCAAATACACAAACATATTTCTTTAGAAAAATACGATTTTTAAATTTTTTATTAAGTATGATAGTTTATTAATGAAACATGAACAAATTTATAATATTGATAGTAGAGTTTAAAACAAAATTAAATGGTACTACATGTCGATAAACATTTCAAAAATTCCTTTGATCTTCGAAACAAAAACCTGCGTGATAATTTAGGTATTACTTAATACAAATAAGAGATATTACAGTATAAGTTAACAAAATTTGTAACGACCTTTTACACCGATATTTAAGGTGAGTTTTAACCCATGTTCAAGCACACCATTCACTGAATCCTTAAGGAACTTTAATTTGACATAATATAACATACGATTGCCAAGAAAATGAGTAATACCATAATGTGATATGAAAGGTAAACTACAGTTCGCGACTTGGCAACACGGAGAGGCAAAACGCGTCTAAATAGGAAAATATTTAAGTTTATTGCATTATTGGCGAGCGACACTTTTAATACCGGAGTAGGCATCTATTGCGTAGCTATATAGATCTGTGTTACCAGTTTTTATACCTTAACCTCTAGTATTAGCAGAGAAAAATAGAAAAAAATAGCCACAACTTTGCTAGACGCGAACACAAAATCACATTTAAATCAGTTATTCTAGTTTATCCCTTATATTTATCAACTAGTGACTCGCTATGGCAATATTTTTAATTATATGGGAATGTCCATTACTCTGTAAATTAAATCACAAATCGTTGACAAAAATGTTAAGAGCCTACTTAGATTACCACATCGGGCAGTGTATAACATATTTAATCCTCGACTTTTAACAGTTCAAACAGACCAGGGACCCAATAATCACCGGTGGCTGTGGAAACAGATACCCACAATCGGATGTTTTGACTGCGGTCATTATTTAAAGCCCAATTTTGACAGTTGAAGAGATTCAACTATTGTCGTTTATAAATAGGAGACGGTTCAAGGGTAAATGAACGGGCATTTGTCAAAACCAAGGAAAAAAGAAACTTTTATATTATAGGATTAAATGACCCTATTGTGCTTTAATGGCCCGGATAGGTGTTTATTTATAAAACTGACGAAATCGCTTTGTGGTGACAGTGATAAAAGCCGTGAATGAACTTTACACAATGCCTACCTGACTTCCAGATTTAGATTCGAGTGATTGCTTTGATTACGCAATTTTTAAGACAATAGGATTCAGAGGGTGTTTAGTTGTTCGTGATAGCATGCGACGATAACCTAAATTGGACATTTTATCTAAAACTTAAACTAAAAGATTGGGTATCCAATATTATTACGACAGTGATGAAAGTCGTACATTAATTTGAAAATCTGATTCGATCTCCAGGTTAATAAATACGTAAAATAGATAGGTCATTTCCTTCGCAAGAAGAGGCATATCCTGTAATTGTTTCTTAAGTTTTGTTATTGCGATTCCAAACAGTAAATTATCTGATTTCAGTTTTAAAATTTGTGACCTTTCTTTATATTTCGTAAATTTTTATTATTTAGAAAATAGCACAATCATAATTATTTAAACAAAGTTCATAGTTATAATCCTACTTCTTTTCTAATAATACTTATTTTTGACTTACAACAACTAAGACAAAAAATAGCTCCACTCTAATGGAGGGCCCATTAGAGTGGAGCTATTTTTTGTCTTAGTTGTTGTAAGTCAAAAATAAGTATTATCAGAAAAAAAAATATTCAATGCTTCCAATCATAATTAACTTGTCACGCCTCGAACGATGATAATTTGTTAGTCATCATTACAACGAAGAACGATACACTTTTTTCTTTGATTTTTTTATCAATTTTAAGTAATAGCTTAAAATGTCTAAAAATACAAGAAGTAGAATAGAATGCCCTATTTTCGGTACACCAAAAGAGTTATCCAGTTACGTTTTTCCCAGCTGCTTGGACGTTATAAAATATTTTTTCTTCAAACGTCAGTAAATCCGTCATTACTCGACTGTGTAGGCGGCCGTGAAGTTTCGTTTTTCCTCCGCCGGAGCTTTACTTTTCACTTTTCCGCCGGCGGAGGTAAAAGTGTTACCATAGCAACATAGATACAATACAAACAGACAACAAAATAAGCGTCAACAACTCAAGATTTATTAAACTACAATTTGTATTTATCACTCAATTTGTGACTGCATTTCTAAAAATCACTAATTTAGGAACAAATTGGTTATTATTTAATCGAACTTACTCAATAACTGCTTATCAATACGGAATTAAAACGCAATCGGAGACGCAAAAAAATAATTATTGTTGACAGTGTCCACTGACAGCTTTATGTTACAAATATTCACCGCCACCGGTCTAAGCAAGGCCACCTACGACCGTGGTCTAAGCCGCCTTGCGAACCCATTTATCTTTAATAATAATTAGATATTATTACTATTAAAAAGAGATGTTTTTGCATTAATTTGTCGACATTTGAAGAAAAAACAGCATATTTTATTTGGAGGAAAAGTTACTTTTCATGGCTTGCTCTCTATTACCAGCCTCACTCCGTTCGGCTGTTAAACACGAGCGCGCCATGAAAAGTATCACTTTTCCTCCATATAAAATAATATACTATTTATGGGTTCGATATAGCCTAGAAAATAATGGTATTAAACGCAATCTTCAGGTGTTAGAGCCTTCAGAAATTGTTCCTCAAAATATTGAAGATATTTGGAAATCTGCTTCAATTCCAATTGTAAGTCGCCAAAGGTAGCGGTAATTAAAGAATACCAAAAAACACGAAAAGATATATCCCCTAAAACCATATTTGCAAAGAAAAGACATCCCTTCTTACAAATCAGAATTAGATGTGTTTAAAGCAAAATAAGGTAAGAATATGAGTTTAGTATTTAAAAAATAAAACCTTAACATACATTTTAATTAAAAAAGTAAAAGCTATTATGGCAATGTAAGAAATACAATGTACTGTTTTTATTAAATGCCAATATTGTTTAGGTTCCAGTAAAAGAACATCCATTTGTTCAGGACCAGAGGTCATGGTAAGCAAATGATGACTGGCTCCGTCGATTTATTGGACAATAACAGAAGAGGGCAATGAGAAGTAAGTGTGACAAAGGAAAAACATTCCAGATGACGCAAAACCGAGCGCATCCTATTATCGCAGAGAATCAGATGTTTTCGAGCTGGAAATTGGAGCTGGATTTGATACTTCCGACCGTAGTGAGGTGAGTGACAGTGAGAACAAACAGCAAGCTACCCTTGTTTCTGATGGACTAAATGTCACATCCGACTACACGTAATACTAGCAATCTGTGCGAGCTAGCTAAATCGTTCGACCGATACACGGTTTCAGATTATGGAATTGGGAACCACGAAGACTCTCAACATATTATTGACCGGCACAAAGTTAGGGGTGCAGGACAAGAAACAGAAAGTAGATCGTCAAATACCTTCAAAATCATTCATTCTGCTTGTTTTGTACTTTTGCCATAAAGATAAAACATTGCCCTTTGATGATAAGAGAAAAAGAACAAAGAACAATACTAAAAGAACATATAAATTTATTAGAGGTTCAAAATATCTAGACCATATATATCCCGTTTCTGGAGCTACCGCATATTTATCTTAGATGCTTTGATTGATATTTTTCAGAACTCTTTGATATACTATGAAACTTTACCAATGTAGTAAGTATTTTCTTATTGGAAAAAAAATTGAGCGGTTCTTGCTATTATTGGTTCATGTGCCATTTACACGCGATTGAGTTGCACCATTTGCTCCAACATCTTGATGGTGCAGCAAGTGGTGGGCCTCGAGCATTTGTCGGTCTATAGGAGAGCTTTTAACCAATTGTGCAAAGCTTCCTTTTGCCGAATGTGTGTTCAAAACTGTAGAATTATGCGATTATTTGCCCGAAGATTTAAAAAATATTGTTTTCTAAATTATTAATAGTAATGAATTTTTTGGACACTAAAAATATATTACTTTCTATGTTGTGGGATGACCGCAGACATTATTAGAATTTTAAAGGCTAGAGCTGCAACCGATGGTAAAGTAAAAAATTTGAAGTTTTGCAGTTCTAGATTTTGATTTTAAATCTTGCTATGAACTGGTAGATTGTTAAACTATCCTTTGAACTGAACCACTCATAACTGCTCGGCTGACACGTGCCCAGTTAAAAGAAATCGTAGAACTCCAGAAAGATCAGACATTTTGTATATGAAAGATTACCCTGGTCATACGCACGCCGTGGATAGAAGAGTCAAAATGGTGACTTAAGCATCCCAAGAAGTTTATAGTTATGCAAGACGAGATGGACTAATAATTTTATTGGTATTACGGTCCATAATGCCAAAACTTGAAAGCAAGAAAGATTTTCTTTCAAATCTGTAATTTGATATATACAAGTATTAATATTTCTAGTTCTATTAATTTAAAAAAGTGTATGCTTTAATCTAATTTAGAACTTTAATTTACAGGTGAATGGAGGGTAACACAAAACAGTATTAGAGAGAAAACATCTATGGTGGTAAAGGGGATGGGTCTAAAGAGAATTTAAAAACAATTAAAAAAAATTATTTCAGGCATCAACTTTTCCAGAAAAAATCTAGTGACAGTGGAGGGGATGCCCGAAAAAAAAACAGAAAACGCCTATTTCTCATCTATACAGCTTTTCCAAAGTCATGCATCTTTACTTTCCATAAAAAAGTTCAGTCATTTTCAAAAAAATCTAATGTTAATACTCGTAAAAAGAACAAAAAACAAAAACTTTCATTGTCCACTAACCCAAACTACAACATTTCCAAAATCAGGCATCTTCATTTTCACCTACTTAAAATATCAGATATTATAGCGACGCCTCACCCTACTCTTCATACATCTGTGGCGCAAATTGGCTTTGCGGAATATCAGGGCAACCAATTTATTTTTATTCTACATTTGCGCGTTATCGTCATATGAAACCACACGTCATTATTTTTGAAAAACTTCTTTTGGTGCGTTCAACACACTGTTTCTTGGGTAGTGAACTAGACTCAGCCGTCACGCATCAGGCTCGGCTATATCACGCTTATTCAGGCATGTTTAGATATTTGGCATTTTTCTCGACAACGGCTAAGAGATAAACTTAAAAATTTGGAATGGTTTGAGGCAATACTTGGAGGCAGCCAACGATCAAACTTTCTAAATACTTGTCTGTTTTGAAAATGTCGGGAAAACAGACTTTTGAAGAAAATAGTATATTGTGTAACTAGTATGAAAAGCAAAACATTCCTGGACGATTGTGCATGGTAATTGCTGGACGAGCCGCAGCCGAGGGGCGAGGACCGACTAGCCTAGGGCGCCTTGGACCCTAAATCCGGCCCTGGGCGTTTGTTTTGGAAAATAAAATCTATATGATTTTTCTAATAGGGCTTTACAAAATTGTGAGCCAAAAAAATAGATACTCTTAATAGCTTGGTATTTAAATGACTCATCATTGGTATATCTTAAAATTTTCCTTTCAAATATTTCTAAGAACTCAATAAAAACGAAAACAATAAATAATTGAACTCAGATAAAAGAAAAAATGCTGTGGATACGATTATCTTTATATAAAGATTATGACTTCAGATTATTTTTTGTAATTTTTTTCTGCAAACAAAATTTGCCTTGTTTCGACATAATATAGTACTTAATATTTCAATGTATGTTTAAGTGAATGGACTAGTATTTTAATGAATTATCATTGCTATATGTGTTGCTCTCAAGGCATGCGGTAAATGGTTGCATATCCTTTTACTGTCGTAAATAATAGACCTTTTCAATAAAGTAGAAAAAGGTATAGGGAGTTATATCTGAGTGTTTTGTCTAGTAAAATGCATTGATTCGTTGTTTATGTCTGTTAGATATTTCTTTCTTACTAGACAAGCTGTTTCCAAGATGTAAATACAAATTAATGGTAGTAATTTTTGTGCCAAAAACAAAGGTTTACATGAAGTTCTGGCTTATCTTAACGCCCTTTTTTGAAGAATGAAGATACTAGTAAATAAGTTTTGAGAACAGCTGCCCCAAAAACAAATCCCATACCTTAAATGCGATTCAATTAACTCTCTAAAGATTATAACTTCAGATTATTTTTTGTAATTTTTTTCTGCAAACAATTGCCTTGTTTCGACATAATATAGCACTAAATATTTCAACGAATGTTTAAGAGAATGTACAATGTACTAACGTATTATTTGAATTAAACTGTTTTTCGAAAAGTTACATTACTAAATTTAATTTCTTCACTTAATTGGTAAATATGGGTGCGATAATTAACAGTAATAATTCTTATTTCACCATTTGGAACAAATCGAAAAATACTATCTAAATGTCGGCGAATGTTGGGTAACAATGAAATATTCCGTTACGATAATACTAATTGATTATTTGTTTTTTTAGCGACTAAAATATTAGCAAATGCAGTTTATTCGTCAGTCAAATATTTCATAACTTGTTCATGGTCATATTTATATATTTATGTTTTTAAATTATCTACTTTCATTTACAAGAACAAATTTACTCTTATTTATAAGAATATAAAATCTAAGGGTACTAACGTAAATTTAAGTGGGACACCTAACAAAAGTAACATTTTTGAGAAGCTAGAATGTTTTTCTTATTTCAGTTGATCCAGTGAATAGAAGTTTCGCCCTTTACCTAGTTCTCAATGATGGCGAAATCCATTTTCGCAACTCGTTCAAAAGGTGTGAATTTAAGAGCATGCAAAATTTTAATTTGTGATGGTCAGATAATTTTGAAAATATGAACAACTATATGAAGTTGATTTTAGCGCAAACCCTTAGGTCAATTCTGGGCGTTTTTCTAATTTTTTCGATATGTTGGTTTGCTATGGAAATGCCAGAATTTCACAAAATTTATTTTTTTCCAAATTTGAGCTTTTTAATAAGCTTACTGTAAAATAAATGAGAATACTTAAGTAAATGCTACAAGAAATTTAGGTCACAAAGGCATGCAGAAATGGGTTCATCTTTTATTAAAGTAAAGAAACAATTACTCAAAACGATTTTTTTTTCAGAATTTCGGTAATCCTTCAGATTTTTTGATGCGCTTCATTGTCTCATAATGTAACTGCCTATTTAAAAGGATATTGCAACCATTGAGGGGGCAATTGAAATTTAGTTTGTTTGTGTAATATAAGCCATACCTTAATCTCGTTTGAAATAATATGGCTGGACCAGAGCATGATTCATACCTGAAACAAATAAATATAATTTAGTCATACAAAAAAATATTTAATATATGATTTACTTATAATTAAATCAGATAGATAGGTCACAATCAATATACCTATTACTGGAATAATAAAGTCAAAATAAAGACAATGCAAGGCCCCGTACCAGTTATTATTATAAAAACACTTGTCAGACGATACATGCAGTAATAATTATTTATTGTTTCCATTGTTAGGTAAGGATTGCTTCGTTATTCCTTATTTGTCTAACCGTAGTTTGAAAAATCGTGGATTCGTGGGGATCCGAACAATAGGCACCCCCCTATCTACGCGAACACGGCAAGAGTATGTATTATACGATCGCGAAGAAATATACTTGTACGTTTCCCTAGATATTATAAATTGAGTAATGAGTAATAGGGATCATTCCCAACATTCGTCCTCTTCGTTCATAGCGACTCGGGCGGTCTCACATATGAAGTTATGCGGTAAATTTCCCGGCAGACAAAAAGCAGTTCAGCAGCGGGCGAAAATAAAGGACACACAACTGTTAACGTGCTTTATGTTTTATTTAACAACTTTCTTCGTGTGTGGTCCCGCATGGGCACGCGATGAGCCACGGCAAAGGTTCACTACCGAACGTTTATTATAGATCGGCGTTGCCAGTACAGCTAATTTTTCAGACTTTTAGATAATATCGATAATATTAAGGAACAGTAATTAATAATAATATAATGGAAGACTTTGGCTACTTCTTTGATGCTCGTATCCCAACAATCCCAACATATTTAACTTTCAACACCAGAGCAGCAAAGCTTATATAAGAATAATACACCCAATTAGCTATTGTACAAAATATGCTACAACAATGTTGTGAATTTACTTCCGTTTCCTTCTAATCAATAGCAAAAGGTTTGTTCATTTCTATTCATGAGCATGAACGTTCCCAACAATATAAAGTTAGAAACTTGGCTACGAATATTGCACAAAATGTCTTTAATCCATCAAACAGAATAGAGAAAAAGCCGGTGTTTTACAGGCGGATAGATCCCTGTGTGCTATGTATTTCACATTTATATCATACTGCCGTTTTCCGATTAGATTTAAGTACACATACTACATTGATGAAATGATTTGGATGCATCGCCGGAGATGTACGGAACTGTTGGTATCCGTACGCATAAATGAACGAATTCCTTCAAGTTTTTCTGGATTCTCAGCATGTTTTGGATTAGTTTTTCACAAATCGCACAAAGCGAGCGGAGGGCAATGCATGGAATTTTAACATTTGAAGGCACGTAGCATGTGAGTACGTCAATAGAACGAGCGTACGCAATGGGTGGAATAAAGAACCCTTTCGTAGTGTTCTTTGGGGTTAAATATTAAATAATTCATTTATAAAAAGACCTCTGATTTAGAATTCTTAAAAATATTCAAGATTTAGTTTCGCGTGTCAGAAAATGCCGTGAACCATACTTCTAGCTTGTTCTTTTGAGGTAATGTGACCTAAGTACAGGGTGTCCCAAATTCGAGCCTCATCATTGGCATCTCGGAAACTAGAAGAGATACGAGGTCGGTTAAATGGGGGCAAAGTTGCGCAATTTGATGCTGATCAAAATGCCACCTTACTTCCGAAGATATTTAGAAAAAACCGAATATTCCCGATTTCATTTTTATTTTTTTATGACTCTCTTTGAATAGATATAATAAGATAAATTTCATATTCTCATTGCTACTTTTTCTGTTCTACAAGATGGTGTTATCAGATTTTCAAACCGACGTTTCGTCTTTGAGCTGCCATAATCAACTTTGTTTTTTTAAATACGGCCCTAGATTTTTTATTACGGACTTTAAGAGCTTCTAATGTACCAATGATGTATCGCACTTGTTCGAAAAAATCATTTTAATGATTTCCTGGTAAAATCTTACCAAAAATATGTTTTCTGTCTCTCTCTAACACATGAGGTCTTATGGAAAATGCCATTAATATGAATTTTTCGAATAAGTGCGATACATTATTGGCTTTGGGACTTTAGATGCTCTTAAAATCCGTAATAAAGAATCCAGGGCCGTATTTAAAAAAACAAAGTTGATGATGGCAGCTCAAAGACGAAACGTCGGTTTGAAAATCTGATTACACCATCTTGTCGAACAGAAAAAGTAGCAATGAGAGTGTTAAATTTATTTTGTTATATCTATTCAAATAGAGACATAAAAAAATTAAAATGAATTCGCAAATATTCGGTTTTTTCCAAAAATCTTCGGAAGTGTTCGGAATTTTTAAACTTGTAAGATGGCATTTTGATCAGCATCAAATTGCACAACTTTGCCTCCATTTAACCGACTTCGTATCTCTTCTAGTTTCCGAGATACCAATGATGAGGCTCGAATTTGGGACACCCTGTACATAGAAAAGGATAAGTATACCTAGTGAAGAGTTGTTGATTTCACCAATATTGAACTTAGATATGCTTTTATTAATTGAACTACTCCGGCAATTTCAGAACGGCTATTCCTTGGAAACGGTTGCTCACAAAGAATAGAGGCGAATTAATATTTAATTATCCGAGAATTTTTAAGCTTATATTTGCCATCACAATACGCGTAATCCGTAATCGATGATGTTGTTGGATCTACTTATTTGAATGCAAATTATGCCTTAACAGACGGATCCAGAATAGGAACACTGGATGGAGCTTATGCGTACTGTGAGGTCCTGGGGCGGGAATTATCCACCCCACTGGGCGAGCACACTATGGTTATCCAAGTGGAAATTTTCGCGATCATGGTGGGGGTCTAGGATTCGTTAAGGCTCAATGTCGGTGGCAGGAAGATTTTCTTTTGCTCCGACAGCAAGGCCGCACTAATGGCGCCCGCACGCGCTCCTGGTTGGTGAGGGAGTACAGGAGCTGGCTGATTGAACTGGCAAAGCACGAATAGTTACGCTGGTCTGGTACACCAAAGTGTTGATGGGCCTACCAAGGAAGGAGTGCAAGGCGCTGGTAGGATTCTAGGACTCTGCTGACAATTACAGATGAGGGGGAGTGTAGATGGTGTATGGAGGAGGTTGAGACAGTAAGACAGACTTACAAAATGTCTCGCCTTTGCGTGGAAAATATTCAGAATCTTTGGCGTGACGCTGATCGAGCCAGACTCAGTGCGTCGCCTTAGTCTAAACGAGATGCGGACTTTCTTAAGGGAGACCGGCATCCTGGAGATTCTCTAATGCGGACTGGGGGCACATCGGGCAAAATTGATGGTCTAAGTGCAAGGCTCGCTGGGGGCCACCCCTTCTGATACTGATACTGATTCCCTAACTGTAGTTAAACAGTCAAAGTAAAAATGGTGACTAAGAGAAATGAGAAACAGACAGCTAAAATGTTGTCTCGTCTTTTGCCGTTTTGAAAGAGTATTAAATATTATTTTATAAAGCCGTTAATAACCCAGAATTTTCTCAAATAATTCAAAGTATTTTTGAACTATACATAATGGAGCATCATACTAGGCTTTAAGCGCTAAAGAAGATCAGATACAAATAACATTATTTGATATGAAAGTACACTTTTTACTGTACTTGCGGCACTAATCGCGTAGTTGCGACAAGAAAAAATAGTGGCTCGGTCAAAATTTTAAAACTACAATAATTAATTGCCAATCCAATTTTTAGTGCCAGAGACATAAATTAATTTTCAAATAATCCGGATATTGTTTTCAAGCCCATTGTTAAAAGTAATATTTGAATGCTCCCAGTTAACTTACTGAATAATTGACGACATAATTGTGTTTTATTATTTTCTAAATAAATTTTAAACTATAGGTTTGTAAGTAATTGACACTGTTCACATCTCACTGAATAAATGAAAGTATAAGATTTAACTGCTAGGCTAATTTCTTTTAAATATACACTTGCATTTCTTCACTTCCCACAAAGAAGTTTGGCAACGTTGCTAATTACAAATTAGTTTCACATGTATGCCAAAATTGTTTAATAATAACAGACATTCTAGATTACTACAACAGGGTTTTATCCACAATACAGAAACGGATTTTTTGCACTCGACTAACCATGTTATCATCATCATTTCTTCTGATGATGCTAACATGGTTAGCGAAACGCGCGTGGAGTGTAAAAATTATGTTTCGATATTGTGGATAAAATTGTGTTGTAGTGCATTTTGTCGAACGTTCCAAACGTCAACTTAGTAAAAAATCTAGATGTTCTAGTAATGTTTCGATGATGCCCTTTACCTGAGCATCACACCTACTGGTACTACTGATAATGTACAAAAGAGCTGCACGTATGTGAAACAAAGCAAATGTAGATCTTGGAGAGATCGTGTGCTTGGTGAATGTCTGTTCAATATACCTTTAAATTATGTTCATACTCATAAGATTCTACTTCGAGAACTTCCTTAGAAAAAAAAATACAAGCCAAGTATGTTTTTATTGGCTCATTTACAAGTTTTAAGAATTTTTTTTTGGCTCCTGGTCTTCTAATAAATTAAAAGCGTCTATCAAAGTAGCAATTTGAACCCCTTCCCCAAATACGAGGCCCTAGGTTACTATATATTTTGCCTATTGATTAAGCCGACCATGGTATGCTTTAGAAGTAAAAAAAAATATTTCAAAAGAAATTATTGATGTAGAGTAAAGGGTTAAGTGGTTTTGGTAAAATAGAAACACATACTTTATTTTATTATTTCTAGTGTACAAAAAAATTACTGGAAAATGGTGTTAGTTTTGTAAACATTAATAACACACACATACAATTTCAAAACTATATTGAGGCGTGGAATTAAATTTTCATAATACCTCTCTGAAAACTATTATTTTCAACGTCTCTGTAGAGCAAAGAAAGTAAGTCTTTTCGGTCCGGGCACGGGAAAAATTTTCCCGGTCCCTAATTAGGAAGCGGGAAAAGTTTTCCTGCTCCCTGATTTTAAGTGCTAAATTTACAGTTATTTAGTCACAGAATAAGCATAAAGTATAATAAATTGGGTTAAAATTATACAGCGATGCAGGCTACAAGATTAATCTAGTACATTTTAGCGTTAATAGTCTAATTTTAAGTAAAATTATTTTATTTATTCTGACATTACTTGTCACAAATACTTCAAAATTAGCTGCCTATTCAATTACAACAAAGCATACAAACACATTTCCATAGCAACGCTTCATGAATATCAGATAAATACCTGTTTTGCTTGTCTCGGAAGTTTGACGTTTGCTGTCACTTGAATACAATAGTATATTACTTTTCATGGCGCGCTCGTGTTTAACAGCCGAACGGAGTGAGGCTGGTAATAGACAGCAAGCCATGAAAAGTAACTTTTCCTCCAAATAAAATATGCTGTTTTTTCTTCAAATGTCGACAAATTAATGCAAAAACATCTCTTTTTAATAGTAATAATATCTAATTATTATTAAAGATAAATGGGTTCGCAAGGCGGCTTAGACCACGGTCGTAGGTGGCCTTGCTTAGACCGGTGTCGGTGAATACAATGTAACATAAAGCTGTCAGTGGACACTGTCAACAATAATTAATTTTTTAAGATTGCATCTGCGATTGCGTTTTAATTCCGTATTGATAAGCAGTTATTGAGTAAGTTCGATTAAATAATAACCAATTTGTTCCTAAATTAGTGATTTTTAGAAATGCAGTCACAAATTGAGTGATAAATACAACTTGCAGTTTAATAAATCTTGAGTTGTTGACGCTTATTTTGTTGTCTGTTTTTATTGTATCTATGTTGCTATGACAACACTTTTACCTCCGCCGGCGGAAAAGTGAAAAGTAAAGCTCCGGCGGAGGAAAAACGAAACTTCACGGCCGCCTACACAGTCGAGTAACGACGGATTTACTGACGTTTGAAGAAAAAATGTATTATGACATGATTTTGGATACGTAAAATTATAATAATTTTATGTTTATGTCTTGATTTCAGAGAGGTATTATGAAAAATATCGTTCACTACACGTCCAGAAACAGCTTTTCCTGTGCTTGCACGACTTCCGGTGTTCGGCTACGCCTCACACCAGAAACTGTCGTGCGCGCACCGGAAAAGCCTAGTTTCCGGACTGGTAATGAAATATACTATTTAGAACAAATTTTGTAGAGAATGTGTGTTACCGCTTTTGTAAAAATTCATTATAATCGGTAGAGATTTGAGAAATATAATGTAGCGAAATAAGGTACTTTCAAGATATTGTATATATGCACCAATATCATATAACTGAAAGCCCATCATTAGTATTCTGCCATTGCTGCTTAAAATGTATTATAGGAAAAGCAAAACATGCTACACAACAAAGGCAATAACAGTAGCATGCGGCTAGAAAATATTTTTCCTTACTTTTTCAAGAATATCTGTCTGAAAGACTATTTTTTCATTGATTTCAAGGTTTAATATAAATAGTTATTTGTATAGCCAGTAGTGCTTTGCAATACAACCACCAAGTTAACACCATGCGCATATCTATGCGAAGCCTTCGGTAATGCGTATATTGCAAAGAACTTTCTGAATATCAATGAAAAGAGAGCACCATCGAGAGAGGCAAAGACACTTTCCGCATCAGCTGGAAATATAATAGATTAAAAATTACTAAAAATAGTAATAATTTTAGGTAAAATTAATAAAATGTGCATGAAAACGAGAAAAAGGATTAGATTCAAAACGATTTCGAAACTCCATGAAACCGTGGTTACATAAAAGTTGGTTTTTATAAAATGGTTTGAATGATATTAAACGAAGATAATGCACTTGAACATAATCCACATCTACCTCATTATAAAGGGATATGATAATTGAATTTATACATAAAAAAATATTTTGTTGTGCCCGCTATTCTTGTGTTCAATAAAAATGTTTAAAATAGACCACCTACTAAAATATTATTGAACCATTGACTTAAGACTGTGACCGGAGAATATTTATTTTTAGCCAATGATACCGACAATTCATATAATTGTCCCTATTAATACTGTTGAGAATGATTAGCATAAATTGGCAATATTTAAATTTTTTAGGATTTTACCTGCGCGGGAGTTGAACGGATGAAAAAGGTCCGGAAATATGAATTGACGCATTCAAGCATTTTTCAGATTATCAATTGCAATGGTACAAACCGTGTTGGATATTGAGCCACCCAATATATTATGTTCGTTGTAATTAAGTACAATATATGTATTGTACATTTCCAAAGATGGGATTGTATTTCTTGCATAAAATAAACTATCTTTCTGTTCTATTTCCATTTTTTTTTATTTTATATATTTGATAATCTACACTCTCATCTCTATATTGACCCCTAGAGGAGGTATCTGAGGAGCTATCAAAAAATGGTAAATATGAAAATTATAGGGTTTTAACTGAAATTTTGGAATCCGATGTCAGATTTTTTTTTTGGAAACGTCAAATTTTGACACAATTTTTCCTTTTTTCTGATGAAACACATGGTATATGAATTCATATTTAAGAAGAGCTATATTTTCTGATTTTGAATATATAAAGTTTGGCCACAATTTCATCAAGCCGTTTTAGAAATATGGTG
>MU183750.1:135034-176313 GCA_016904865.1 Pissodes strobi
GTTCCTTATCCAGCCCTTCAAATCTCTAATGCGTTATGGTAGATTTACATACACCTTGCTTTAAATATGACCATAAACATAATCATGGAGTTAGTTGAGTTGGTTAACTTTGAAGGCAATTCTACGGCACTTTACATTAACGAATTGTTAGGCGAAATATTAGAACCAGATTTGCTACTGTGTAATATCTAAATCATCGATGTTCGGAAATAAAATTGCTAACGCATGAACTTAAAACAATTATTTGTCAGTAGTCAAGGTCGGCTTAAAAAATAGGCCATCAAATTTTGATTATGTATTATATCCACAAACACATTTGACTTTCTGAGCGTACTAAGTATTTTTCCATGATCCAGTGAAGGATTTTGGTTTGTTAACTGCCCCATTCAAAAAAAAAAAAACGTTATCGCATCGGTAAAAATTTACAGTCCTTCGCAAAGATGCAACCCAGGGAACATTGAAAATGATGAACAAAAACGCAAAAATGCGATTTGTGTTGTAATTCAAATAGTTTTGAAAAGCAGACTTTAAAAAAGTAAAAATACAAACACGATTGTTTATAATATATTTAAATTATTTAATTAAAGAAATGCAGTTTAACTTTAACCATTAATTATGTTGGGGTTTGGAACCTTCGGCAACATGCACTAAAACGGAGTTTTATCCCAAGTTTTATCCACAATACCGAAACAGAATTATTGCACTCGACGCGCGTTTCGCTAACCATGTTAGCATCATCAGGAGCTGATTAAAACTGAAACGCGCGTCGAGTGCAATAATTCTGTTTCGGTATTGTGGATAAAACTCCGTTTTTTAATCATTAATATTAAACATTATCATATTTAAAATAAAATAATGACAAAAAGGTGCGGATATGAAGACCTAAAAAATTACCCTCCACTTGTAGATAGGAATATCTATTAATATATAATTAGCCATAACGTTGCTGCAATATTTTTAACCTGTTCCGTATCGTTTTAGCCCGTTTTGGCACTTTTGGTTACTCGGTCAATCAACTTTCGGTTGGTTTCAGTTAAATCTAAATGATTTTAGTCATTTAAACCGACTTCCATACGTTATAATTTAATGTTTTTGGTTACTCTTGGTTAGTCGCCAAAATTTGGCTCGTTTTGGTTACTTTTAACCTACTTTAATTTTTGTAACCTATTCCGATACGTTTTAGCCCGTTTTGGTGCTTTTTGTTACTTTTGATTAGTTTTGGTTGGTCATGCAATCTCCTTTTGGTTGTTAGTTTTAGTTACTTTTAATTTATTTAAGCCATACGTTATAACCAATTTTAATGTTTTTATTTAATTTTAATTAGTCGCCAAAATTCGGTTAATTTAAATTAGTTTGAACTTACTTTAATATTTTAAAACTGTTTTAAAATGTTTTAGCTCTTTTTAATGTTTTTGGTTAATTTTGGTTAGTCGTTCAATCAACATTCGGTTAACTTCAGTTAGCTTTAATTTATTTAAGTCATAAATATAACCAATTTTAATGTTTTAGCAAGGTTTTTAGTTACTTAGTTTCGGTTAGTCGCCAAAATTCGGATAATATGGGTTAGTTTTATCTTAGTTCAGTATTTTTATTTTTATTCATTACGATAATTTTCAGCTCGTTTTGGAGTTTTTATTTACTTTTGATTAGTTTTGGTTCAATCAGCTTTCGGTTACTTTCAGTTAGTTCCATTTTATTTTAGTCAATTGAACCGGTGGTGCCGATGCGTTATAACCAATTTAATTTTTTTTAGTTAATTTAACTTAGTCCCCAAAATTCACTTAATTTCGGTTAGTTCCAACTTGCTTTAGTATTTTTAATCTGTTCTGATACGTTTTAGCCCTTTTTGGTGCTTTTGGTTACTTTTACCTAGTTTTGGTTAGTCGTTCAATCAACTTTCGGTTAATTTCAGGTAGTTCCAATTTATTTTAGTCATTTGAACCGATTCAATGCCTTATGATCAAATTTATGTTTAAATAAACAAACTAACACGATCTCTCACGCGTATGACGTCATGTGGCAAATGTAGCATGCACTTTTTTACGATTTGAGGCCCTGTACTAGGATAATAGAAACATTTTTAATGTAGTATAGTATCTTTTACAGAAAATTGGCAGTTAGCACAATGATGGCTTTAGCCCCATCATAGAAATTCGTTATTTCATTTAGTATAGTCGGATTTTATTATTTATGTTTAGCGTGGGTTAGTTTTGGAAAGCTTGGAGTAGTGTTGGTTAGATTGAGTCAGTTTTGATTGGCTTGGGTTAGCTGACTTTCCAGAGATCTAGAAAGCTGCAAGGTTATTGCTAATATAAAAACCCTGTAAGAGCCCGAATGACGGCATAGCATACCGACCCTTGTGTCACACACCAGGAAAATTACTCCAAACGATGCGGATTATTAACAATAGGCTAGAAGTCATTTTACTCGGAGAAAAGCTCATACACGAAAACCAGTTTGGGTCCACTAAAGGCAACTGCACAGCAAGGGCTATCACAAAAGTATGACAGATCGCGAATAAAATTAAAAAGAAGGCGAAACAAATTAATGGAAGGAACAGAGATCTTCGTGCATTGATTCTCATAGATGTACAAAATGCTTTTAATTATTTTCGCTGAAAAGGAGCGCGGTGGTGAAATGGGAAGTGGATGGATTCCTGGTAAACATTATAAGGTCTTATCTTTCCGAGGTAATCATAAAACAACCGGAGGCCTAACACATGAAAACACCTGAACCCCAAGAATCAATTCTTGGTCCCATTCTATGGAACCTATTTTATAATTAAGTCCTTAGGCTGGACATGAAGCGAGGGGTAGAGTTAGTTGCGTAAGCAGATGACTTAGCGGTTACAGTCAAGGCTGGACTTAAGAAACAGTAATTTTCTGCGATGGAGCCTATTCGTTCATTTGAAAATTTTATGATTTTGCTCACCGTTGATCTGCAAATATGCCTATCAGGATAGCGTTCATTAAACAACCTATAGGTTGTTATGATTATAATAATCTGCCTGATTTCTTTGAGATTTCCGCAACCACCCATAGTCAAAATTTCAATTCTTAGCTTTTACGTAAATATACAATTTTCTTTCAGAATATTAAAATTTACTAATTTACAAATCACTTCACCATAGGTGAGAATAGTTGATAATGGCAAAAGCAAATAATCTGGCTGTTGTTTTACTTGTGTTCTTGTAACTCATTTTCATATACTTTTTTGTGTCTTACCTAAACATACATCAAATCTAATCGTTTCCTTAATGTTGTTTTTGCCTACTTATTTTTAAAATAATATTGTATAATTTAATTGCAAAAAATAAATAAAATTTTGTTTTATAGCCTATAAGGGCGGCTGTTGGCAACTGACGTGATGTCGCAGCCACAATATAAAAAGAGGCGCTTAAATATAAATACTACCAAGAGATACTTGAAAGAATCAACAGAAGTCTTGAAATCTAGCTTTTGCAATAGAATCCACATACAGAACGATCTCCACAACGGCTGTTAAGATAGCGGTCTTTTCACCTATGGGTCTTTTAATCCAAGAAAGAGTACACATAACAAACACTAAAGGATTCATGTGTGAAGGATTTGACAGAATCAAAGTAAATATAGAATGAGGCAGGACGGTTGATAAGGGAAACGTGGCAGAAATTATGATGGAAAGCCTGCATAATTGAAAAGTTATAACACACATATTGCGGAGGATAATAATGAAATAGGGAGGAAAGGGTTTTGGTGGGTCGGACTGACACTGGAGTCTCACAAAGCTCAGAGCGTCTGAACAGCAATGCTCTGAGTGATACATAATACATAACTGTCGGAAATTTTCTATAATGAAAATAATGGATATTGAAGAACTAGACAACAATAAGCTCCCTGGAAAAGAGTATCCATAACTTTCGTGAGTAAAAATTTCAACTTTTCTCCCTTGTGGGATAAATAGCTATGTGACGCCATGTGATTTTGTTCACTCTCTATATCCAAAATGAAGTATATTTTAATATTGCTTATACGAACATTATTTCAACTGTACCCTCACATTGCATTTTTTAATTCAACTTCAATAGTTCATTAGCTTCTATCTCATCACATTTCCACTCAATAATTGCTTTGCCGATATTGGCATTTATGAAAACCGTGCGCCACTTAGCTATTAGCGTCTTATATTTATTGACTGTTAATCTACCTAACCAGAAGTACCTGGAATTTAAATATGAAATGTTTATTCCATTCAGATTGCAAACAATTATTATTCCAATTAACGAACATAAATAAATAATCCTTGGTTAATATATAACGCATTTTTGCCAAATGTCACCGTAAATATAAAAGATTAGAAAGATTTCAAATAACAAAAACAACTGAAAAGATATTATATATTTAGGTAAGTAACACAATTAAATAATATGGGAGAAGCTTGTTTTTATAATTTTTAGGAATTTATTTAGTAGTGGCAGTAGAAGAATTTAAGATACGCAAGCAATCGTCTAACATAAGCCGGCGATCAGCTGAGAGGGCTCATTCATAGGTCGGGCTCAACTTGGGTGGTCCCCCAGTAAACCCGGCCGCGAGCCGGCAATGCCGTGGGGATCCGCTGACCCCCGGGGGCCTCGGTCAAATTAAGACCGTTTATTTACTTAGGTGATTGATCTGCGGTCTCTTGATTTATAAAGGGGGTTATTAAGGCGTGTTAAACTTAGTTTGGTAAAATTTTATAATTACTGATTGATTCTTCTTGAGCTTAGAAGAATGTGAGGCAAGTATACAAAGGTGATGACGATAAATTAAAAATTAAATAAATAAAAAATTAAAGTATTTATTAATTTAAGAAAATGATTATATTTAATTATTCATAGAATTTCAATTTTTCTGCGAACAAACTTTTCAAAGTAGCATATCACTAAAAACAGCCCATGTTATGTAATGAAAACTTTTTGACAATTTCATAATCTAATAATGATTATGTTAAAACTTCACTTTCATGGTTTAGTAATGGAACTAATCATTCAATCGACATAATTAAATTATTCAATTATAATTGCAAAAAAGTCTTACCGAATATCTTTTAACATTGATAAATAACTCATAATTTTATAATTTCCTCAAGCATGTTGCTTTTAGGCAATAGACTTCTTGTATCTACGTCAAGTAGCTTTCAAGAACTATTATAAAATAATTTCATCAATATCCTTTATTGTATCTAATAGCAATGAATTACATTGCAATTTTTAAAAGTACATGAACGGAACAATTTTAATGGGTCTTTTGTATTAGTAGAAGCTCAATTTTAAAGTCGCCATAATATGGCGAACACTTATAAATTAGATAGGCAACCACTCGAGACCTGGGTCATGCAAGAAGCTATGTCTTTCTTCTTGCGATTGCGGGACAATGGTATCTGGAGAGAAAAAGATAAGATATCTGGACAAGGAAGAATTTTCCTAGAGACGAGAGGCTGAGATTGAAGAGAGCATACAAAGTGACCATACGAACAAAAGCGCAACGGGAACGTGGAGAAATAGGTGGCTCATGACCGGTAGAATAACAGTCCGCCGGAGAGGGGTCTTGAGGACTAGCGGCACCCGGGAAAGCTTCCGCCTGAAAAAATCACGGAACGCACAGGTGTGCACAATCTCGATGATTACGACAATGGAACGAGGTGGCAGATGAACTTATCAAGCACTTTAAAGCGGCAGTAAAAGCGGCAATCATATATAGAGCGGACTGGTCAGGCTCTCTCAAGAGCCAAACATGTATGTCAATAACTTTACCGCCAAGTCTGATAAAATCAGGAAGGAACAGCTCTTGGCGAAAGTCGAGCCACTGCCACCTCAGAAGTCGCGTGAAATACGATGCCGTTTAGTAGAGCAATTTGTGGCCAGTTGCTGACTAGTTACCTCATTGATCATAGATAAGAGACATCTTTCAAAGGTGTCAACTCAGATGAGGCCTCTTTGGTATATGGAGTTCCTCATGAATTAATATTAGAAACTTGATATCTACTAACGACATACATCACTCCGTGCCTCAATCAAAGGCTGTGTCATATTCTTTCGGTTATGGCTGTGTTGTCTGCTGATGACACAACCATATAATTTGGAGGCCCTAATAGGGAAAATCTTTATGAACAATTGAGGGACTGTATGAATGTCTTCAATTATCATTGGTTTGGGGCAAACAAACTGACACTGAAATGTATCAAAAAATGTGTATGGCTTTGGGTCTAAGAGATATTGCGGGGACAAACCCAACTGAGTTGAAGTTCTTGAGAATATATTATTTGGATTCCACTTTCAGTTTCGATAGACATTTTGAAATTATTGCTGGACATTTCCCAAAAGCAATATTTTTATGGAAAAAAGCTTGAAAAGAGTACTGCCACAATCTTGCTTGGCTCAGACTACAGCTTCTTATGACCTTCTAGCAATGAAACACTCACCCCACTTGTCCAGAATATTTACTCTGCAACGGAGGTCAATAAAAGTTATTGCCTGATCGGACTATATTATGGCTGATATGAAGCTCACATTTGCGCAATATCGAGCTATGAACATGCTTTACTGTTACATTAATGAATTTCTTGTGTATGGCGTCATGAATTGTGCAGTCTGAATTCAAACTACCATCACTACTCCACCAGACAGAGTAATCAAATTAAGCTTCATTAATAGGTTATAGAGATCACGAATTTCCTATAAATATCTTGGCCCTAAACTTTTTCATGCTCTACCTTAGTATATACGCTTACTGTATGAAAATCAGTTTTGCAACTAAGTTAAAAAGGTTCTCACCAAGGTTCTCACTGGTTATGCCCACTGCAGTATTCAACAATTTTTAGATTCCAGTGTGAACTGAACATACACAGTTTGTGTTTTTGAGTCGCTCATGCTCAGTGATGAGTTGCCATGCCTCCGATCATTACTGGCATTCTTGTCTGTTGTTTATATAATGCTCATTTTTATATGATGTTCCTATTTTTTATTTGTGTAATGTACAATTGTAAATGCTTACTAATGCATAATTGAGTGTATTGCTTCTTATGATTTAAATTGCCTGTGTCTGTAATTAGGTATTGTAAATGACAATTTGTTTATTTTATTCAAACCATACTAATTTTATGATGCTGTAAAATCACTGTTTGTAGATATTATACTGAATAAAAAACTAACTAAATAAACTAAAACTAAACCGGGAGATTATTTATAATGACTTTTTATTCAAATAAATATTTTATGGCAAGAGAAAATGTAATTTAAAAATGGTTTATCTCATAGTGAATATACAATTAGGAACATATTTCCGATATGTCAAAATTACCCATTGTCCGTTATTGATATTTAAATTATTATCAAAAACTTTTTGATAAAATGTCTACTTTCTGAGTAATAATAAATCAGTTTGAATCTCCAACGAAATAGAAAAACGACCAGCTTGAGTAAACAACACCAGTCGAATAAATAATTACTTATTCAAGAATAAATTAATTTTATCTTCACAACAAGTAAAAATTAAGTCTAATAGGGCTAATAAAATCCATTTACGTCAAAATAAAACAAGGTACAAGATAATCTAGCCAATAAAATCATAAAACGATCAAATGAAAACATCTAGTAGACCAGTACATCTGTTGGCATTAGCATATCTTCTTGTCCAAGTAGATACAAAGAAGTAATAGAGATGGGCAATTTTGATCGATATCATAAACATTTCAATGTTGAAAATATAATGGTTCCAGCCTATAAATTTAAGGCAAATTCAAATCAATAACTTAGTCATGAATATAACAAACGTAACTGAGGAATTTCTAAATAGGTAAATAAAGATTGCAGTTTTGACAATGTCACTCTCTTCCTGTCCTATTATGAATAAGGCACATGCTCTTATAGCGAGCGTTCACGAAATAATTACACTGAGTGTGTGCTATTGAATGGTAAGCAAATAACTTATCTACACCACCTATACAAGGTGCATGTAGCATATACACTCACACATAATGTGTGGCACTTGGGCAATAAATAAATATCTAGGTGGTCACACTTTCATTTGAATTAATCATCATAATATGTACATATATCAGAATCATCGATGAGCATAGAAAGGAACATTTCTGATTTTAAAATTGCTTGATTCATTTCACAGAGTTATGATCAAGTTCAACATAATTACAAATACACTGTATTTAATTTTTTTAAGTCATTAAAACTGTTAAACAAGTATCGGATTTAACTACACTTTTTCTATGGTTTTATAGTAACAATATCAATATAACAAATCGCAAAGCAAGAGTGCATTATTTCCTTTAAATATTTAGAAATATTTTCCTTCGATCTAGAAAAGTGACTGTTATCTCCTTTTTAACATCTGCAAATTCTAAAGCTAAATGGGAAGTGTTATAATGAATATCTAGAGCTTTCATCATACGAAATACAAGAGAGTGGTTTCCTGGAAGATTGAATATGACAAATAGGATTAAGGTGAAAATGCTTCAAAATGTTTTATGTGCAATAGGTTTTATAGAACTCAATCCAAAACGTTGTACCAGATTGATGTTTTTTATAACAAATTTTTAGTGCATATGAGGAAACTGAACTACAGATTAGTTGATGGCAGTAAGATTCGAAATAGAAAGTTCTAAAATATGCGAAAGCATTACGTTAACTCTTGCCAGCGATTTTAGTCAATTTAAGAGATTTTTTATATGTTTTAAACACGATTTTTATGGGGCGCATTAAGCGATTGTTGGAAAAAGGGATGTAAAGATGTAGTGAGCTGTTAAGCAAAGCGTAATGACCTCCAAATGTGAAAACCAGCAGACGATCAAGCTCATCACCATGTTCAATTCAAATTTCTTGAAAGCACGTTTCTAATTAGGACGGCCCTGATTTTCCAGGAATTTATTTGTAATATCAATTTTTATGTTAATCAACCCGAATTAAATTAAAATTTTTTTGACAGAATATTCAGCAGAACTTAAATAAAACCCCTCGCTTTGGAACATAATTTTACTTTTTTTTTTCAATATTAAGTTCTGTATTGTATTTTTGGCTATCGACTATCGTTGTTCAATTTACTTTTTATACGATCGAATGAAAAACTATACCCTTCCCATATGTTTTCTCACCGCAAAAGTCATGATTCCAGTATATTATATTCGTTGCTTGGCAACATGCAATAACTGTACGTACAACATTTCCGTCCTAGGCCGGGAATATACATTCCCGGCCTAGGCCGGGAATATAACATTTCTGTCATATTTAAATACCTTGTTTGTCAGATCTGACGTTTATTAAAAGCAAGATTTAGCTGTGGTTTCCCTAGTTACGTAATAAACTCCAAACTCGCTCGTTTCAAAACTTGATATTATGTTGAGTTTAAATTTAAAACACCATTTTAATTTAGAATAATATTTGGCTCTATTTTTATAAATACGTATTCTAATTAATTCCGATCGGATAAAAAATAGTATGTGCAACTCGTAGGAAAAGCATATTCCTGGACTCCTGTGTTGCTAGCCTCGGCTGCGCCTCGTTTAGCAATTACCACAATCGTCCAGTAATGTTTTGCTTTTCCTCCTAGTTACACAATATACTATTTCATTTAAGTACAATGATGTTCAATAAGCAATGTTTTTTCTAATCTCTTCAGTTCGATTTCATATTTTTTGGTAACCATAAGCTGCAGGTTAGTAATGCTGGTTCTAATTAAAAACTAAAGAGTTAGACAATTGAAATCATAGTAACTGATCTTGACCAAAAAAAATTATTGTGAAACTACACATGTGTTTAATTTTTTGTTGTAGCAATTTTATTATTACACAAAAGGAAGAGAACTCATGTCTCAGTTTTAATGGAATTGAACTGTGACTTGACACCCATTGGAATAATTTTTGCATATTCACTCAAACCCGCACAGTAATAATTTTAATAAGGCATTCACATATTCGAGAGATCTTCAGTTACAATGCCAAGTATGTGGTATGAAAATGATATGGATTGAATTTATGCGGACCACCCGTCGACCGAAATATGACTTATTAATGATATATGGTCAGGCAACCATAAAAAGGGCATTGGTAATTAATATATTGCAATCAAGCGAATTAAGAAATAGGCACCTTCCGTTTGTGCTTGAAAGGAGAAAATATAAAGTTACTTTTCTTAGGAAATTCAAATTGTAGACGATTCAGCCTAATTTTGATGAGGTATAATTTTGCTCGAAATTATATAAAATATATGATAATAGACGCATTTTGTTTAGAAATATTTTGAAAATTGAAATATGTCCCTTTTCCACTTTCTGAATCATTTTCGTATAATATGGCTGATGTGATAACATACAATTATTATCTATTTATTGACATCATTGATAAAATTTTTAAGCTGTGATTTGACAGTCTAAAGCAACAACTTTCTCCGGAAGACTGAGTATAGCTCCACTACTACTTCTACTATATTAGTAAATAATCCTACTGCTGCACTACTAAGAATAGCTAATACAGTAATGTTGTTACTACTAATACCAACTAATACTACTACTACTGCTAGTACTAGTATATCTAGATATACTATACTATTGCTACTACTAAAAAGGCCACCTGATAGGCTTAAAACAGTACAAGATATACTGGTTCTAGATAAACCCCAAAAAACGTTGTAGGTATATACACATGAGGAGGATGAATGCAATTGGCATAGAAAGGGAAATAAAGACAGCAATTAAAAAAGTGCTGCCTAAAGACGAGAACGACTTTTGCATAATATTCCTCCGGCCGGCGTCGTATGAGAGCACATTAGATGTTAGAAACTAGCCAGCACTAGAGCCATAAAAATAGAATGGATATTGCATAATCCTGTTTACAGTTTTGCAGATGACAGTACCCTTGTCTCCCAATTTAGCTGAGAGAAATCTTTGCCAGCGGCAGAGACTTCTCACCGTAGACAGGAGCAGATTACAGCAACTAGTCAAGACCTGGAGAAAGTTCAAACTAGGGGCGACAGAAATTTGATCCAGTTCTATGCAGCAAAGACCCAAGCAGCCACGTTTACCAAGAGGACCAATACGGCGGGCCCTGACATCATTATGGCAGGATCGACTATTCCTTCATCCTCGTCAATCGGACTACTGGGTGTATCGATCAACAGCAATATGTTCTGGCATGACCACGTTGCTAGCATTGCAAAATCAGCCACCCAGAAACTTGGTGCGCTATTTCGCAACAAAAAAACTGTATACACCGCAGCAGTTGCTCTTGCTCTACAACGCGCAAATAAGACCGTGCTGAGAATATTGCTCACACATCTAGGGTGCCGCACCAAAGCACACCCTACAGCTGCTAGATTCCATTCAGAAGAGAGCTGAGCGTCTCGGAGTTGACCCGGAATCTGGATAGTCTGGAACACCGCAGACATGTGGCCGAGATGTCCCTGTTTCACATATACTTTCACGGCCGATGTTCCCAGGATTTGGCCTGCCTCACAACGCCTGTCAGACAGTCACTATTCAAGAACCGTGTCAATCAACATCTTCGCACACACACCGCTCGTCGAGCGCCATAGGATCTTCCTTTAGTGTGTGTGCCATTGCCATAAAAAGAAGTAAAAAAGAGAACATCTTGTCAAATGTTGAGATTATGAACACTTGCAATCCTATTGCAAAGGTAGAACAAACCTTTACAGAAAATGTGTTGAAACGAGACACAAAGGAAGAGAATTTGTAAACAAGTTTCTCCACCCATTATGCCAGAAAAAAGATCATCAATTATTATAATCAGAATCCGGAAGAGGATGCAGGTAGCTATTCTGCAAATAAATCTAGACCAAGGGATATCAGCGCACAATCTTTTGTATTTTACATCAAAATTCAAGTGGATTGTTCTTATTCCTAGTAAGCCAAATAGGAACATTGTAAGTACCCCAGATTGGCACAGTGACCGACCCAAAGACATGATCATTAAAATCAGAAACAAGAAGACTGGATATAAACCGACATTGGCAAGATAATATTATACAGCTGTTACTTCTCACTAAATGCTGAGCTAATCAATTTTGAAAAAGCACTGTTCGATTGAAAGTGAAAGGGAGATATCGTGAGGGAATCGAAGGTGGTAAGCATAAGCATATACGGAGATTTCAAGGCTAAAGCGACGGAAAGGGTTATGACGATATCAAATGGTAGAGGAGACATAGTGACAAACTGGATGGTGGAGTTAACAGGAGTAACAGGAAATGAAGGTAACCCACCAGCATTCTAAATGGGGATTATGCATTAATAAGAACTAGACGGTAACTGACGAAGAGATCCTGAATATACACTACGTCAGTTTTAAACTAAGAAGAGAAAAGGCAACTCCAAAGTTTAGGATTAAAGGGGGGAGGGGGGGAGTGAATAGTAAATTGTAATTCGTCAATGACAAAGAAGATGCTACAGTCCAAGAAACTTTGGAATTGTGGACTAGAAAAATTGCAGACTTGCATTGCAGAAGACGAAGATATAGCGGAGCAAGGCGACTACTTCACAAGACGTAATGGAGAGCAGATGGCTGAGATACAGGCAGGAGAAGAAGGCACTCAGAAATCAAATAATCCTTGCCAAAAAGGAAAAATAAATAAGTCAAGATCATGGATACGAGGTTTTAAAATTGTCATGGACCATTGCTATTGCCGTCGCCTTTTCAATAAGTACTGATGAAAATGATGGGTAGATAATGGTACTTTTTCGAGCTCATCCAATTCATTCAACTACAGAAGAACGAAATTTCGGACGGTAGTACACCTATTCACGATGGAAAAGATATAAGGAATTCCCAGATGTGATACTCACTGTCGTGAACAGTGCCCTCCAGATGGGAGACTCCCAAAAAATGCATGAAATTAAACTGCCACTATTGAGAAAGAGAATATGCCGCCAAATTCTCCGTCAGCGTATAGACCGGTCTGCCTACTCGATGAAACAAGTACGCTGCTAGAACACATCATTGCGGGACGCCTACAGACGACATAAAACGATTCAGTTGCTCTTCCGAAAACATTCGCCTAGAGGTCTATGTGTCTGCTGATATCATTTGATATAAAAAATCATCTTACGTAAAGACATCCTAATCAAACTGGAAAAGTCTGGTATTAACGAAGAGCATTTTAAGATCCTTTACTGTCCCACGGAACTATCCTTTATTAGCCGCTTCTGATTGGTGGGTTAACGTCACTTTCACTTTATCTACGGCCCAGCGAATTTATTATGACAGGTCTAGTAGTGCAAATGCTGTGTTTGTGATACGTTCGCTTCCCGTCGGTGGCAAGACATTTTTTCATATATTTTTTTAAGGTTGTTTTTTCTTTTTGTAAATTTGGGTTAGTTTGAGTTAGTTTTGCTTGGTTGCGCCGCGAAGCGACCGGAGCGCCATGCATGGAGAGTCAGTACTCTAAAGTGACGTTAACTCACCAATCAGAAGCGGCTAATATAGCATAGTGCCGTAGCACTGTAAAGAATCTTATTATGCTAACGGAGATGTTGTCTTCCCCTCAATTAGTAGTTATTTGCAAGACCGTAAAATATTATTAGAAAGAAATAGAGCAGTAAATGGGACATTTGTAAATATAATAAGATGTCCTCTACAAAGTTATACTGAATCACTTAAATAAGTAAACCACTTAAAGATTTCTACTAACTTTATTTAAACATGACACGTGTTTCGACGGTAACGTCTTTTTCAAATGTGAATAGTTACACTAAAATATGCTAAAATTATATAGTTCAGCTGTTGCAGGTAAATTACAAAAAATAATCTTCCCCAGGCGCCTTATGAATAGCAAAGGAACAAGTTAACAATTTCTAGGAAAGGTATAATAACGGAGAAAACCCAAAATCAGTTTGTTCGTTAAGTAATATATTCAATTTTTTATATTTATTGATTTCCATAATTTCTAACAGATTTAATTTTTTACCTTCATTTTCAATATGTAAAACATTGAAATCATTATTGAAAATGTGGTTTTCATTAATTAAATGACAAGCATAGTTAGAAGTATCCTTGCCATTAATGAAACAAGACTGGTGTTCTTTAATTCTCTTTTCAAAAGGTCTACCAGTTTGACCAATATGTATATACTTTGGAACACGAACCACAATTTAATTTATAGACACCATTTTTCTTACTTTTAGGTGTAGGGGATTTGTTATTTTTAATGAACTTACTAATTTTATTGTTGGTTTTAAAGGCAATTTTGGCATTCATATTTTTATTTTTTATATACTGTGATATTTTTTGTGTTAACTTTCCTGTGTGTGTTAAAATTTGGTAATTGTTAAGTTCATTATTATTAATTTTTGGGTACACCAATTCTAAAGCTTTTTTGGTATCGTAATTTTTAATTAAATTATCAACAATGTTAGCCTTATAACCATTATTCACAGCAATTTGTTTGATTATATTAATCTCTTTATTGTAATTATTTCAGACAAAGGAATGTTATTTAGTCTATGTATAAAACTATTAAATGCTGCCATTTTTTGATTGTACGGATGGTTAGATGAGTTGTGAATAATTATATCTGTATAAGATGGTTTGCGGTAGATGTCAAAGGTATGTTTATTGTTTAATTTGAAATTTTGAGGTCTAAAAAATTAATAGAGTGTTCTTGTTCCAATTCTACTGTAAATTTAATATTGGGATGTAATGTGTTAATAAATTCTAAGAAAATGTCTAATTGTCTTGACGTCCCATTAAAACAAACTAAAATGTCATCCACATATCGATACCAATATAAGCAGTATTTGCTAAGATGGTGTTCATGTATTGATTTTTCTAAATTGTCCATAAAGATTTCAGCTAAAATAGGACTAAGTGGATTACCCATTATTAAACCTTCGATACAAGTGTAAATCTTATCGTTAAATTCAAAATAATTTTGATCTAAACATAATGACAAGCAATTTAAAATATCCTGTTTTATTATGTGATTAATATGGTTCTTATCTAACATAATTTTAATTAATTCTAACACTTCAATCAGAGGTACACTAGGAAATAAATTTTTAACATCAAAAGAAATAAGTTTAGAATTAGATGGTAAAGTAACATTTTTAATCTTATTCACTAGGTCATAACTATTTTTAATCGAATATTTAGATTTGAAATTACAATGTTTACCTACAATGTGAATTAATTCTTCAGAAAGTTTAACAGCAGGGGCTGTACAATACGAAACTACTGGCCGAATAGGCATATCCTGTTTATGTAATTTGATTAAAGAATATAATTTAGGTATTTGTGGGTTCATTAACAAAAGGTTAGATTTAACGTAATCCGGAAAAATGCTAACTTCTTTAACAACTTCTTTTACAAGTTTCTGATAGTGTAATGTAGGACCGAATTAATTTGTATATATTTCTCTGGATTAAAAAAATTTAATGTTTTATTAATGTAGTCTAATTTGTTTAAAGCTATTATAATTTTTCCTTTGTCGGCTCTAGTAAAAATAATGTCTGAGTCAACAGATTTCTTATTAATTGGGAATCATAATTATAATATCTTTGTTTATATGAAGTTATGGTATTAGCTAATAAATATTTATCTAAATTAGATAAATGTAAATTAGAAGAAATTAATTCACATTCTACCCCTAGTTGGTACTTAGTATTGATATTATTGTTACTTAAGTTATGGTTAAATCCTTTATTTAGGATATTAATTTCAGATGTATTAAAACTAACCTCAGCAAAATTAACAAATCTATTATAAAATTGATGATCTGAATAAACTTTAGAATTATTGATATCATTGTTTGTTTCTTTAAATTTAAATTTTAATCTACGTAACTTATCGCTTTGAATTATGAATTTTTTGTTGATATTATCACCAATAAGAACCCTAATTTTGTTGTCTAATAAGTCAAATTCCAAATTACTTAGTCTTCTTGCGAGTTCCATATGTATTACCTTCAAATAAATGTTTAAAATATCCCTCTTGTTGCACTGAGTCTTCCTGTCTTGGATAAGCCATTTTTTCAATCCATATTGTTGTGCAATTTTTGCTGATGTGCTATTGTTGTTGGTTTTCAGTTTCATGTAATTGGGAAACACTTTAAATTTCACACACTGGTTGAAGAACCAAATATTTTGCGAACACTTACGGCACTTTAGCATAATTTTAAAGTATTGATCGACTAAAAAACTCGTTTGAGCTTCTAATAAGAATTTAATCGAGTTAGCCTTTACTTGATGGAGATCCATAACTAACCATAAATTCTTATACTGAATGTCGAGATGCCTAATGAGCTCACATGTGTTTGTTTCGACCTCGCGTGACAATGGTGGCCAGTACCGAGGACGAGTTGGTGAAGAAGGCAAATTGGGCTTTAGAGGAGTGTATAGTTTGGCTTGATGAAAGAAACATAACACTAGCCCTAAAGAAGGCGGAAGCAATGTTGCTAACAGAAAGAAGGAAAATAACACCAATCATCCTTAAAGTTAAGGGTAAGTTAGTGAGCCTACAGAACTCGATTAAATATCTGGGTATATGGCGGGACAAAAGCCTAAATTTCAGTGATCATCTAAGTAAAGCATGTTACAAAATAGGAAATCAGTGGCGTATTTGGCATGACTATTGTTAAACATTAGTGGTCCAACCTCTCGTAAGAAGAGACTCCTGAACTCAGTGACGCATTCCATAATGCTGTATGGCGAATCGGGTCTAGGCAGGAGCTATGAGTATACAAAACTTAAGGAAAAAAATTAGAGGAAACTATTCGAAAAATATTATAAGATTGCAATAGGTAAATTGAGGATGTCTTAGCGCTAGAATATATGGTTAACTGGGATTAGTTTTGGTTGAAAATACGGCAAACGGCTAGATAAATGTTAGACGAAAAAAATCCAATATAAAGAGGTCAGCCCGATTAACATAAAAGTCACCTTGGTAAACTAAACCACAGGCAATTCCGAAAACGTTATCTAGGCTACAGGGGGTATTTTTTAGTAGGTGAAACCCCACACAGCACGATGACACGGAACATCGTGTGTCAGTTACGTAGATTTTCTCCTCCCCCGCAAAAAAATACTACTACCCACTACTACTACATAACACTACTTCTAATACCTCCATTAAATTTTTCTTAACGGCGACCACAATATTCTCTATATGAATTGTTGGTAACATATCTGCCTATAATAGCAAATTCTTGACAGTTATTGCTTCGCGTTAAGAACTTCCTTAATAATGAATAACGATTCTATTAGCATTGGCGGAACGAAATAAGTTTTTTATAATTTTATGCGAAGCGTTTTGCATAATTTATCAATTAGCGACTGTGTGTCAATGGAAACCATAAAAACTTTATTAGTAAGTCGGTAATTAGCGTATGTAAATTATGGACGATTATAATTATTATTCTTGTTTTCTTTTATAGTGTAAATGTAGAATTAATTGTTCCTCTATAACAATGCAATTAATAATTATTAACAAGTTTATAGCGAAAACCAAAAATCGTCTTATGCATGTACTCGGGTTAATAAAATTTGAAGCATTGAATTGTTTGAGATTTTAGTCACGCTTTGTAGGTATGAACACTAAACACATGGCTTTATTAAACGCCTTTAATACTACATCTTGATCTGCACGTAGTAATGGCAAATTACTGTATGTTCGATAAGAACTTTCAGTAACTTCGGGAAAAGATAATCATATAAACTTTGTTTATCTTTACAACTTTTATTACACACGAGTGATTAATTATAATTATTGTATAAATGAATGTTCCAGCTGTATAGTTTTACTGAAACACTAATCGTTGTCAAAGTAGTTACTGTTATTTAGTTATTATTTTACAACCAATAGAGATTAATTGAAAAGTTCTATCTAAATTTAGACAGTATTTCAATATGGTAGCCTGATCTAGATAACAACCTTTAATTAAATTACTCGAACAAATTAAGTAATTCCTATAATTGCATTTAGGAATCAAAAGGGGCCATTTTTTGGTGTATTTAGAAAGACAGCAGCACTATGGGTTATTATTTTAATTTTGACATAATTTTTTTCCCGGAGTCTTCAAAAGATCAATTAAATAGAAATCGATATATGCAGCAACTGATAGAAACAAGAGAAAGGGTTGTTAAGATATTTTTATCTAAATAAAGTTATTTTTTTATTCGTCTCTTTCTAGAATAATGGGTATTGCGAGTTGAGTATCACGAGCTATAGCTTCTTTGTGAAAAGAGATCTTGTGACAAATGAGAAAGTCTATGATTTTAAATTAAAAATGTTTAAAAATAAATAGAAGATTCTCGTAAGACATTAAATATTCCTCTTTTATTACCCCGATGAGGTGCTACGCAGATTAACTGTATTTTCATAGCGCTTCCCGGAAACATGATAAAAGATCTCAAATTTATAATTCAAGAGAAAAAAAATACCCAACAGATTTTATCTTAACAACTTATCTATGTAGAAATGTCAAAAAAAAAACATAGATCTATGAAAAATCAACTTTCAAATTGTTATCACGCTAAATGGTGAGTTAGTGATATGCAAAACACATGAGAAAAATGTAAAATCTCACCAGACAGTGCAGTTCTTTGCGATGAGGACATAAGCGGGATAACTTTATTACCAGCAGAGTTATTAACTGATGATTTTTTTGGAATTTTAATTTTTTTTTATTCGAGGCTATTTTAAAGCTGTCTATGCTTTCGTTTTTGTTTTTAGACTCCACTTTGTTAATTTGTTTGTGAGTAATAAAGCCAAGCCAAGTTAGCTGTTTTTCTTTATTAGAAAATAGTTCGATAAAACGACAAAACGCTAGAAAAAATGACAACGTAAAGTACTAAAAAAGCCGATTATAAAAGGCATTACTATGAGTAGGAACGCTTAGTTAGATTATTAAAACAATAATTTTTGGTAAATGGTTCTATATTTTCGACAAGCAATCAAATAAAAACTGCCATATCAAATGGTGATATCTATTTTAAATTATAAAAATTTAGTTGGTTGGCATTTATAAAACTTTTAGCACCATATTAGTGTCTACTGACTGAATTTTATTCACTTTGCATAGACAATCGTTCGTCAGATTTAACGTATGGAAACAATTTTTAGAATAACTTTCAATTTTAACATACCAAACCATCATTTGACGATGCTCAAATTTCATTGCATGCTGACGATACAATGATACAATTTGCCTATACCGACACGAGGAGGATAAGCACTGTGCTCCAGGAGGCAACAGACAAGCTTATAAACTTGATGACAAACTGGAAGATCAAGGTTAATGAGCGCAAAACGCAGGCCTCCTCCAGAGGAGAAGAATGGCTGGTGGACCGCACATACGGATAAATGACATCGACGTATCTTGGAACACGGAAGTCAAGTACCTTGGTGTGCACCTGGATCGTAGCCTGACATGAAAAAGGCACATCTAAGCGACAAGAGATAAGACCAAGAGAGCAATGGCTATGCTAAGTCCCATGATAGGAAGACATAGCCAACTATCATTGAAGACTAAGCTCACTATGATAGCTAGGCCTCAACTGACGCATGGTTCCACAGCTTGGAGATACGGAGCGAAATCCAGCATGAAATTGCTCACAGAAATAGAAAACAAGCTACTCAGGATGGCAGCTGGCGCACTTTGGTTCGGCCGAAATGCTGACCTGCAGGCAAAAGACTTTATAGTCAATAATGCTAGGCGCGTATTCATAAGAGCAAAGAACCATGCCGATGAATAGAACTGAGCCAACCAGTAGACTGCAATCCAAACGATATTCCCGGAAGAAGGTGCAGATGGACCACACACAGAAGACCTAGAAGTCAACATGTGTGACCACACAAATACGACCAGTGCTAATTAGCACAGGGCTGGAGTGGAGTAACATCCAAACCTGCTCCCTACAACTCATCGAGATATAGATGACGCGATAAACTGCGCACGACGTGATCTAGCAATCGCAGAGAAATCTCCAATAAGAAGACCAGGACTTTATAGGAGCCAATCACAGAAGTTCTCCCCTCCGGCTTGCAGTAGAGACCCCTGGGAATAAAGCACAGGCCGGAACATAGCTGAGTTTTTAGTGGCATTGCCACGTGAGCCCCACAATACGTTCAAATTTTTCACACTTTCGTTCTTCAGGTGATCTAGAAATTGGAACGGTTTTTGGCAAATATGTTTGGGCAGATTTGAAAAAATACAGGGACGCGCATTTAATTTAAGTTTAGGTCTAACGGGAATCTGTTTAAAAGTTCCATCAACCCAAACTAACGCAAACAAACTACGGCTGTTTTTGAAGCGTTAAAATTTAAATCTGGTATTCGCATCTATTCATTTCTATCTTAAATTAATATCGTTGAAGAATACTAAAACCGGTATGAGCTGTTCTCCATGCTCATGTTTTAATACGCTGTAAAAATTGGATTTTCATCCAAAAACCCAGCACGTCTTAGGCAGGTGTTCACTGTTCATCCTACAATACGGTAAATGTAAGTCGTTTTATATACAACATTATTCTTTCTCAAGTAAGTACTTAAAAAACCAAAGGTAATACGAGTGTACACTTATTATGTGAAATACGGGTCGCCACCGCTGAATAGATTGCAGAAGTACTAAAAATCGCTTTTAAATGAGCAGTTGGAAAACAATGGCAGACAAAGCAACAGGTGAGTACTATTTTTTACATTTTTGCATACATTCTACGAATAACATACGTTTTTTACATAAAAATTGCGTAAAAGAATGTGTTTTTTGCAATAATGTATTACCCATCTAGATTATTTATAATATAATTGTTATATAGGGGTATATAACCACTTGTGTACAAATATAACCATCAGGTTTGAAAAGTTGCAACCTTCATTATCTTGATATACGCTTATGTGCGCAACAGGTTTATAAAGAAGTAGATTTTATATGGGTTTATTTTTTTATTTTTAGGGCGTTTTGCTACAAATGGGAAATATGTAGACCACCTACAGACCAGAAGCTTTTGGATGAAGCTGCTAAAACTTTAGAGGAGTTTGAACAAGTTCTCTGTCAGATGGGGATTTTAATAATGATGATGAAGACAGGAAAATGAACTAAATATTTTTCAAAAGAGTTCGGAAATTCATCAGGAAGAAATGCTGGAAGAAAAGGGCGATGATGATGAACTGACTGCTGGAAATAATAATGAAACCTACGACAAAAATGATGAGGATTTCCATGAAGCACAGAAAGCAACGTCTGATACAAATAAAAGCTAAGCTAGAAAAAAAATTGTCCAACAAGGAAAATGGAAAATAAAAGGTTTCCTTTCCTCACATGCTCATTTTGTTGCCCCTTCGGCTCTCAATAAACATACAGACGATAAATTTTTTCTCCACATTTCTGTTTTAGAAATTATTTTCCAGATGAAATATTTGAGTTGATGAACAAACGAATACCTATGTGTTTTTTGTTGAAAATGGGAGCTAATGTAAACATTTCATCAGATGAAATAGAAATTTATTTTTGTGTATATTTTAACTGGAGTTTTGAAATATTCACAATTAGGTAACTAAAAAACGTAAGGTAACTGCAAGCCTCTCGTGTGGGGAAACTGCATCTCTATAGTTGGTACTACGTCTTGACATTTTAGGTCCAACTAAATTAAGTAAATCTTCAAAATCCGTAGTCGATAAATGACAAAAATTTCTAATGCATCTTCTAATCTTAAATCTGCTAATAACTTGATGCCACTGCATTGTAATATGTTTTGAAAGATATGCCTTAACACGGTTCATTTATCAGATGTTTTAATCGATGATAAAACCATTCCGACCCAATGTGATACAAATGCTCGTCATTATTCTTACGACATCTTACTTTTACTAAGTCTGTAAAATTATATGTTTAAAACCAAATTTGAGGAGCTAGAGTTAGTGTAACAAATCCTGGATGGTTCTCAAAGTCTTTAAACAAAGCTGGATTAATTTAATTCGATCGTTCACTCATTGACTAAGCTGTTGCCACACTCACCATCTAGTTAAATGAATATCAACATTGTATACATTTTTCGTTAGAAAACCACGTCATATTAAACGAGTCAAAGTTTTCATATTGTAACCCGGCCATTTAGCGAGTAAACTTTAGTTATTTTACTAAAATTATTGAACTGCCACCTCTCATTCTAGACTCCAGTCTCCTTGGTCTAAAGAAGGATGAAATTAGAAAATTACTCCAATAATTGCTTCATTGCAACGATTTTATAGCCGTTTCCATTATTTAAATAGCTTGATTAAGACGTGAGATAATTGACCTTATTCAAATTGTTATTCCACCCTGAATGTAACGGAAATGAAGACGCGTCGACTGATATTGAAATTTCTTCAATGAAAAAACTTCAAAATGATATCTTACTACTACCCATTACTAATTATATTTTGAATATTATTGCTTCACCTAATATTCACCAGTATTTCCACCAATATTAAATTGAGTCTTATAATAAACAAATACCTCTCGCTCAAAGACCTAGTTCAAAAAATCCGTTTAACGACATAATTTAAATATAAAAAAAACGTAGCAGGTTCTAAGACCGAATAATGATCGTTTTTATAATATGTATAATGGCTATGACATCATTTAGACATTCTTTTTGTACACAACGAAATGAAATTATTATTCATGAACGCCGAGTGTTTATTTAAATAATGTAAATTTTGACAAGTTAATTAAGGCGCGGTTTTCTGCTTACTGAGCAACAGAGACAAAGAGTTATTTATCATGGTCAGATGTTACATTTTGCTAAGAAGATAAGGCGTTTATCAACATTAACATTACTTGTGACGCTTTCACTATGCAAGAAGTACTTCTATTCGCTTGTCTTCCCAATACAAAAGACAATTTAAGTGACATCTCTCCGAGTCGAGTAGCGGTTTTATACATGACGAAAAACGATAAGTATAGTCACTTTGGGTCGTTCTAGCCCGAAAAAGTTTCGAAGACTGAAGAAACAGTTCGGGAATTTCTGCGAACAAATGTTTCGAAAATGTCAGGAAAATTAACTAATCAGGAAAAATCTAAAATCACATCTTTCTAGGTAAAAAAAAAATAAGTTTTTTCTTGAAAAGTATTTTTCATAGAAAAACATATTAGTTAACGATAAAAACTGTATTAGGAGATACTTTGGAAATGATGGTGTCTTTTAAACAGGGTGAGCTAGTTGAATTTAAACTTTTCGCCATTTCGAGTTTTGACACACCACTTAGATCTCAGATTTGTATAACTCGTGATCTCTGCTTCACAAAAGTTCTCAGTTTTCCGTACGAGATAGGGAAATACGTGAAAGAAAACCAATGTTAAATTGAAACAGGCACGAAATCGTAACAAAATTTCAATATTTCGGCAATTTTAGGAGCCTGAATAGATAGCTTTGCGTTTGATGCATTCTAAGGTGCATTGTAAGATCCTTTACACAAACAGTGCACTATATAAAAATCGACCTTTCCCATTGGTCGATCCGCATGGCCCTCCGCTCGCTACGGGGGCTCAAGAAAAGAAACTAACCCGGTGCTAACCCAATCTAACCCAAGACATACCCAAAATCAAGAAAAAAAGCTGTTTAGAAACATAATTTAAAAAAAAAATAAAAAAAGCAACGGGGTTCGAACCCGCGTTTTCTAGGTGAGACCCAACGATCTAAACCTCTACACCACAAAAGCTCTTGATAGAAATCGATTGCATCACGCAGACATAGCGTAATACGAGGTGGATCGACCAATAGGAGAGGTCGATTTTTACATAGTGCACTATTTGTGTAAAGGATCTTTAAATGCTTCTGAGGTCTGTCACAACAAATCATTGAAACCGTACTTGGGACGGTAACTTTCAGTAGCATAATACGTTTGTCAACATGACAGGTTATTTGTCTTCAAGAGTGAAATTGACAACCAGAAATGACGGCCCCCGTACAGTTTTTTAGTCAGTTAGAACAAGTCTAGGGGAAATTTGAAGGAATACGTTCAATATTTTGACATAACGTTTAGGTTAAAATATGTAGATTTATACGTTAAATTGCCTGAAATCTCATTGAAAACATTTTGAAACTGGGAAAATGGATCAGAATAAGAAAATATGGATACTTTTTGGTGATTAGAGGCAGTTTCTGGCAGATTTCGACGTAAAACTTTGCTATTGACTTATCAATACATACAGTTATTGTGGCAAGTCAGTCCATTTATTTGCCTGAAATCTCTTTTGAAACGATTTGGGGATGGAAACATGGGCATCAACAACATCGCTCTTTCGATGTTGTTGACATGGGCCATGAAAACAGAATTTGGACATCTCTCAAGCGATAAGCAACGGTTTCTGACGATTTTATGGGAAATTTCAAAATAAAATGTTTTCCTAAATATCGAAGTTATGTTAAGTAATTTCAAAATATAGAACACAAAAAAAACATCTGTATTTCACAACATAAATCTCGCCTATGTTGAGGTTTGGAACCTTCGGCAACATGCACTAAAACAGAGTTTTATCCACAATATCGAAACAGAATTTTTGCACTCGACGCGCGTTTCGCTAACCATGTTAGCATCATCAGGAGATGATTAAGACTCGAAGTCTTAATCATCTTCTGATGATGCTAACATGGTTAGCGAAACGAGCGTCGAGTGCAAAAATTCTGTTTCGGTATTGCGGATAAAACTCTGTTTTAGTACATAAATCTCGCATTATTGAAATCTATTGTGAAGTTTTAAGCACACGCCGTTTTTTAAAGCATTCTTACAACTAACAATACAACATTTGTGAGCTACCATGTTTCAGCAACGATATTACATATATAAGACGTGTTCGTTAAAGTTCAAGTTGTTGCCACTGGCGCTCACGATCGGTCACCACCTCCCCACCCAGCAATTGCACATATCGAATAGGCATGCTTGAATAGAGCGATGGATTGGTCAGCCGATACGGTGAATTACTATCAGGATTAAGTATAAACCTCTCAAATAGAGAAGATATAGAAAGCTTAGCCTTCATATAAATATGTACTTTTAATACATGTTCCTTCCACTCATGCACTGGATTTTAGTTTGTAGATGTGCGGTGCTCAAATGCGCTGAAAAAACTTGAAGCAGGCTATACCTAAGAGAAAGGTAGGCAAGTAAATAGTGATACAATACCTATATTTATTTGCTTCTGTATTTGTTCTAGGTACTAAACTCGACTTCTAAGATCAGGGGAAAATGGAGCCCAAAAGTCAAAAGACGAGGCAACAAATTGTGTCCTCAAATGATGTCTCAAGTGACGATGGAAAATGGGTCCGAACAGATGATATTGGGGTCATCTGTTTGGAACCATTTTCCGAAAGTAAACTGAGTGAAAATGGATACAATGCAGAACGTGCAAAAAATGACGACCCTTTCTACACGTGTCTCTCCGGCCAATCAGATGCTGAATAATTTTTTCGATATGTTCTTTGGAATAAATTTTGGCTACATTAATTTGTTGCTAAGAATGAAATGATAGATTAATGGGAATTGATATATGAAAGAATACTTTCGAATGAAATCTAGTTACGAAATATCTAAAAATCTTCGTATTTCCATACCTCGAAATCTTCGATAAAATCAGCAGAAACCGCTACTTAGGTTGCCCCCTCCCCCCAAAGAATATAAACATTTTCCGATCCTGGCCCATTTTTGCAAACACAACCATTTTCAGTGAGATTCCAGGCCATTAAATTGATAAATCAACATATTATTTTAACTTAACTCGTGTAAAATTATTTGGAGAAAATCCTTCAAATTTCCAAGAATGCATCAAAAGCAAAGTTATCTATTCAAATTCGCAAACATGCTGAAGTATGTAAAACTTGAGAATTTTGTACCGAATTTCTCCATATTTTACGTTAACATCGATTTTCTCGTAGATCCCGTCTCGTATGGAAAATTGTTACACAACTTTTTTAATAGCAGATATATCGAGGTTTACGATTCTGAGATGTTTCTGTTGAAAATAGCTATGCGTACGACTAAAGCAGAATTTTCAAACGGAAAATCAAAAAATTTACCAAGTTGGCATATTCATCTTCAATTCTATCGGTTCTATTTTTTGGTATGTTGTCCTCGTAACCCCTCTCTTTAATGTACGATGGTTTGTTTGCTCCTAATTAGCTGTAATAAAATATTCTGTGGTGACGTGTGTCAAATGGCGAAAAGTTAAAATTCAACTAGCTCCCCCTGTACAAAAGGCATCATCATTTGTAATGTGTCCCCTTGTACGGTTCTTGGCGCAGGTAAAAAATACTTTTCTAGAAAAAGAAATAAAAAGCTTGAATTTTTTGACCTAGAAATCGATGTTTATACATTTTTCCTGAAAATGTCTATTTTCCCGACATTTTCAAAACAGAGGCATTTAGAGAGTTTCTCCTAGAAATTTTCTAATGACTCGGAAAACGGAAAATTGGGTCACCAAAAATAACTGATCCTCGGCTGCGTCCAAGTGTTGCCTCAAAACATTCCAAATGCTAAAACTTCTCTCTTAGCCGTCTTAGTCAGGAAAATGTGTGCGAATTTTTCAAAAATAATGACGTGTGGTTTTGTCTGAGGGTAACGTGCAAAAAGAGGAGAAATATAAATTAATTGGGCTATATTCCGCAAAACCAATTTGCGCCACAAATGTATCACGAGTAGGGTGAAGCGTCGCTATATGTGAAAGAAATTTTCTATGAAAATGACGATGTCTAATTTTGTAAAAGTTGGACACTTAAAAACTGTTGCGTAATCTGCATTGCAGATGGGCCCCAACAGGGGGATGTCAAAATTAAGACTGCTAATTTTTTGTGTATGCCAGATTCTACATAAATATAATTCTAGATAATAAAGAAAATTTACGTCAAGATAAGACTTTCTATCGAAGTAAATGTGCTTGAGGGAAAGGAATTTTTGTCGCCAATATCAAATCATATTAGTGATGTAAGTCAAAAAATTGAAAATTGAGATAATTCAATTTCAATACATAAAAAGGGATACTTTAGAAAACCACAAATTCTAATAGTTTTCAAGTTGTAGAAATAGTAATAACGTACATAATATGTCACACGTAAATTTACGAACCTACGTAACCCGAGTTACGCTACTTCGTGAAATTGTAAAAAGTGTCATATTAATGGCTTAAGTTACGATAGTTAGCCAAAAAAATAATACGCTTACTCACTTTAATAGATTTTTGTTACTACTCAATCGAAAATCGTAAAAGACTTTAAAACGCTCTCCCATCAAATTGTAAAAAATAAGTTACGTCATTTCGTGAAATTGACGACGTTTTGTCACTCCCACACTTTTAACGGTATCCCCATAATTTAATACAAATTGAAAACATCGATTTACATGCCAATTTTGGGGTCAGAGATTTTAATTTTACTATTAATTTAAACCTTTTATGTATATGATGGAGAGAAGGTTTGAAGAAAAAATATGATGTTGAGATTGACTGAGTTTTGTAGTTTTTATTATAGTCAATTAATTATATTAGTGGAGGCTAGAGGCTACATTGGGAAGAAGACATCTTAGACACTGATGTAAGTAAATGTAAGACTTATTACTTAAGTGTATTTAATAAATAAAATGTATTACATAAATTACATTTGTTTTTTATTGCTTTTTTACAGAATGCATATCTGGTATATGCTTGGCTATTTCTTCATTATATCAACTCAGTACCGAACTCTAGAGCTTGGGAGTTCTATACAAAAAAAAACTTTTTCGTGATATTAAAATATCAGAATGGCGCTCGTTAAAAGTAAATATGGCATAAACGGTTTTACCCTAATTCCCTTCTCAAAGAGCAATCAACTAGTGATATTCACATAACCTACCTTCAATGAAATTTTGGGTTAAAGTTGGTTATCGGTATTTCTTGCAATCGTTATTACAACACAGTTTTACTCACAATACCGGAACATCATTTTGGCACTCGTCACGCGTTTTGATAACCATGTTAGCATCATCAGTAGATGATTACAACTGAACTTCAACAATCTCTTGATGCTGCTAACATGGTTATCGAAACGCGCGTTTCGGCATTGTGGATAAAACTGTGTTGTAGTGCATTTTGCCGAAGACTCCAAACCCCAACTTACGTCTTGCTATCGTGTCCCAATAATTTTATTACGTACCACGTACACCCAAACACCATACCAAAAACTGTTCATTCAGAAGTCCTCGAAGCGTAACATTAGCTTAAATTCGATTACAGTACTTTTCTTGTCTTATCTAAACATCTACACTCAACCATGAATGCTAGACGTCAAACGGAAGTTAGACAGGGTCGAGAGGAGCATTGAATCGAGAGCAATACGATCATCATCCTCTTGGAGAATCATCATGCAATGAAATAGAAAATTTTTCGCTAGAAGGAATGTGTTGGCATATGCCCAGGCATAGATAATCGGCTATACTTACATCCTAAGCAAATTACGAGAAGAGTTAAATTTTCTCGTAAATTTTTCATTAGTTTAGTAGAAATAGATTTATAAGTTTCGTCAATCTGCACAAAAAAAATTCAACAACGACATGTGTCGATAATTCCTTTGTATAAATATTTATTTGTATATCGATCCAATTTATATTAATTTGTGAGGTGGAGATACTTGATAGTTCGTGTTTTATTTATTTTTTAAACAAAATCCTTAAAAATAAGATGCAAAGGGTTTTTGCAGCGCAGCTGGTTCCACGTGAATTGCATTTTTGATTTGGATAAAAATAGCATCAACATATCAGTTTTATTATTACGTCATCCTCTGGGCTCCAGACAAGTAATTTTTAATGAAAAACTAACCGGAATTTAATTAATTTAACCCAACCTAATAAAAATTAGCCCTTTCTTAATTAAAAAAATAATAATAATAAAAACAAAAAATAACCTATAAGAAAGCGAATACTCACTGAGGCCTGAATGTCTGGATGAAACTCAGTCGCGCATATCCTATTAGACTAAAAGACTTTATAAATATGTATTATGAATAAAACAGCCCTTAGGTGTGTCACTGTAGATTAACGATTCGGGCTACTACTTCCATACATTTTGACACTTTCTGGAATATCTAATATTTTAAGTTCATATTTCGATTAGATTAGTTTAATGGCTTATGAACTTATGGACTGAGAGTTCTTTATCCATCCCCTCCCCAGGTTAGTTAGTTTTTAGGTCCTCCGTATATCTGGGAGCTCTTGGCTTTCCTTCTTTTCTTCTTCCAGCGTAGGGAACCTTAGTCTTGACAAGCCTTTGCAGTGACATAGTATGTGTATAAGTCAATTCCTCCTCTTCCTGACAGAAGCTGTACAACGGTTCTTCTTCCTGCCAGTCCAATCGAATTCATAAGTTTTTTGAGTCTACAGTGTCCTGTTATTCTAGTTGTATTTTTTTCTGACTTAGTAGATAGTCTGTGAATTTCGGCGATGGTTTTTTGATTAACCATTTAACCATTTCTGGTAAGCTGTTCCGCAATTCTTGATATTTCGTTAATTTGATTCCAGCTTTTTGTTTAGATTTTACTAAACCGCAGAAGGGTTGTCACTCATTCAGAGCCATTCTGGTCCCTTCTTACCCTTGTACCATGACAGAAGTTAAGTTTCATCACCGTGATATTCGTAAAATTCTCAAAGAACTATAGTTACGCAAAAGGCATCAGGACCGGACGGAATACCTGCCATCGTGTTAAAGAACTGCGCCAACGAACTAAGACCCATTTTTCCAGACTTTTTCTTTTTCTTTTGGGTATCTCGGTCAACAGCAATATGTCCTGGCCTAACCACGTTGCTAACATCGCAAAATCAGCCTCGCAGAAGCTTGCTGCACTATTTCGCAACAAAAAACTGTATACACCGTAGCAGCTGCTCTTGTTCTACAAACGCAAATAAAACCGTGCCTAGAATATTGCTCACATATCTGAGGTGCCGCACCGAAGCACACCCTAAAGCTGCTGGATTCCATTCAGACGAGAGCTGTGCATCTCGCCGGCGACCCGGAGTTAACTCGGGACCTGGATAGTCTGGAACACCGCAGACATGTGGCCGAGATATCCCTGTTTTACAGATATTTCCACGGCAGATGATCCTTGGATTTGGCTCGCCTCATCCCAACCCCAGCAACGCCTGTCAGACAGTCACGACATATGGCAAGACCGCACCCATTCGTTGTACAACTGGAAATATCTAGAACATAGCTTTTACAAGGACTTCTTTGCCTGACACCCTGCATCGCTGTAGAACTCACTCCAGGACATCTGTTTCCCCAAATTACAACCTAAAGATTTTCAAGAACCGTGTCAATCAACATCTTCGCACACACACCGCTCGTCGAGTGCAATAGAGTGTGTCATTGTCATAAAAAAAATAGTAGTTTTGCTGTCGTATTCCATATTGTTTCTACTGTGCTTTCTTCAAAATCTTTTCCATCAATTTTGCGCATATTATATGCCCAGTCCTTAGAATATTTGCCAGAATGTACGTCTTTAGTTTCGCCATCGATTTGGTCATTGCAGAATGTGGCAAATTGTTCCCATATAGTATAAGCCTTCGACCATTTGGTGTTGTCCGAACGACTTTGATCAGACTTTTCAGATATTTCTTTCAACGTAAATCTTCCAACCCGATTCAATTAAGCAGATTGCATTTAAAAGTAAAAGAAGAAATTAATTTGACACTGGATGTGATGTTGTTACACAACTAACAATGAAACATACCAGAAGCAGGCGCTCATCTGTGTAATCATGACCGAGGGCTGATAAGCACCGATAATCACCCTCTTTATATGGCTTATTTAACATGTGAGGCAAATAGTCAATGTCATTCCACTCTTTTTCAGTAGAAGAAAGTTACAAAATAAAAAGAAATAATGACAGCCAAAGTTTTGTAACATAACAAAATATTTTAACTAATTTTGTAGATTCTCAGACACACACAAGATGAAAGTTATTCTGGACAAGCCGACCCGGACCCCGAAGCCCGAACTACGAATCTCGACGAAGAATCAAACTTACAAGTCATGAAGAAATTATAATGACCCCATCAACTTGGTTCAACTTTCAAACGCGAGGCTATAACTAACACGAAACGCTTGTGCCAGTTTACTACACAATGTTTGCCCAAAACGAAACGAAAAGTTGAAAATTCAATTGAGCAAGGCATGGATAAATTGCAGACCATATCAAATCCAAGAACCGAAAAATTATGAGTTTGACTTTTCCTGTAAAAATTTAGCATATCAGCTTTAAAAAATGCTCCTTAAAAGAGCATTTCTATGTCAGGGAAAATTGAAATCAGTAATAACTCAAGAAAGGCTACATTAAATTGCCTCCTATCTACCCTTCACTTCACAACATAGTTTTAATAGTTCTTTTACTCCACAGTGCCATATTCATATCCGAATTCGCCATCATTTAAGCAATATACGAATACGCCTAGCCAAGAATCGTAACCAAACTTTAACAAATTAATGAACATTTAAACAAGTTTAATGCTTTCGAGTAGAACTTTTAACATAAAAGAAATGGTTTTTTGTAGTTAGTAAAAGTTACTAAATAACAAAACTAACCTTAATAAGGTCTTCTAAACTATTGTCTATTGGATCACAAACGTCTAGTAAAAATTGTGAAACATACACTGCACTTAGCTAAATATCATGGTGGCTTCCTGTAGCTAAATATCATAGAACTACTTATAATATTGGTCTTACTAAAAGAGCGTCCATTTATAAAGTATTTTTTTTTAATAAATGGTGATACTTTCTGTAGAATTTCTTCAAATTTCTTTTCGCTCATCCTTAATTAATTTTTATAAGCATCAAAGACATCTGTTGCCAATTCCAGCAACAGTTTTACTTAAACACCTTCATATCTTCGTTTAAAGATCGATGGTCTGGCCCACCAAGGCCGAAGTTTTCTTTTTTTTTGTATTCTTAATTACACTTTTTAAAAATTCACACATAATACGAACACCGGCATCTATAATGTCCTTGAATCATCTGAACAAATTTTACATTCAATTATATCTTTAGCTGCACAGATTCAATAATATTGATCAATGACCCAAACTAGTGAGAACCCGCCTTAAAATAGTTCATTGAACTTGAATCACACATTGCAATTTTACGGATCGAATTGAGAACAACGGTCTCTGAACCTTTTGAATTGGATATAATATAACATAAACAATTTGCAGAAAACTTTGTTGGAACATTCATATAAAACATCCCTATACCGTTGTTAAAGTTGCTTATTAAGGCCGATTATGCATTATCATCAAAGTGAATGCTATTATAATATCATTTGCCGAGTCGTTTGCGTTACATGTTGCACACCTGTCCAGCGACTGTGGAGGTGGACCGAATAAAAATTGTAAATGGTAAATGGGATGGGAACATTTAGGAGAACCCTGATGTGGGTTGGAAGTATCAATCATAGTGCCTTTTGCATAATAGCACCATTGATGGAAGGTGATGGGACAAGTTGTTTCTCGCTAAATTATGCGATATTAACTGACTTTGCACAATTGACCTTAATTGCGTTTGGAATAATGGTGTTTGAACGAAGAAAGATTTTTATCACTAACCCAAATTGTTCGTAATGATATGATATTAAACTCTTTTCATAGATATGGAAAAGCACCACTGTAAATATAAGAGTTCACGAGTAATGTCCCAGAGAAATGCAACATCAATAATAAAACGACTAACATGGGCACCAATATAAGTAAGTGGCAAATAATACTTTCAACTAATTGAGGACCACAAAAAATGGAGATCATTTTTAGGAAACTCTTTTTAGTCTACGAAATACAAACGTAACTTTTGCCCATACCTATATATTGTTTTACCATAATTTGGTGGCTTTATTTAATGTAATATTTGTGAGAATAAATCATTGTTAGGACTCAGTACCCGATCTCAACGTGGCTCTTGCAATAGACGGTCTTGAATTATTATTTATATATTTATATATAAACTGTTAATAAGGTCAAATCTAAATAAATTGCATATCTATAGAAATATTTTTAATATTTAGCAGATTTCAATGTTTATTTAGCTTATTAAATGTTCTCTAATATTTTCATACTCCACGAAGACCACGTATTGTTAGGCATTTGGTCAGTGTCGAATTGGATCGCATACGGGACGAAACTAAGGATAAACATAATCAAAGGATCATAAATATACTTTTGCAATGCTTCAGTTGCTCCAGGAATCTCTGGTCGGTAGCAAAGGCAGTAAGTAATAACTTTACAAAAACGTCTCTCCCACCTTCGCCAGACGAACGTGACATCACGGCGACTACAACCAAGGAAAAAGCAAACCTGCTCGTCAAAATGTTTTCATCGCACTATACCTTAAATGTCCCCGAAGGTAAGGCTGTCCCCACCATATCGAACATCAACACTTTCATGGCAGAAGTTAAGTTTCATCATCGTGATATTCTTAAAATCCTCAAAGAACTAGATACGCAAAAGTCATCAGGACCGGACGGAGTACCTGCCAACGTGTTAAAGAACTGCGCTAACGAACTCACACGCATTTTTTCCAAACTTTTTCCTTGTCTTACCGAAAAGGGATTTACCCATCTTCTTGGAAAGTCGCTCGAGGGCAACTTCTTCCAAAAAAAAAGCCAAGAACACCACGCCCTCAAACTTTCGCCCAATTGCCTTGCTTCCAATAAACTCCAAAGTCATGGAACGTGTAGTCAATTAACGACTACTCAAGTACCTTGAGACCAACAGATTACTTAGCGATAATCAATACGGCTTTCGCAAAAAGAGGTCGACAGGAGATATATTGGCCTATGTCACTCATATTTGGAGTAGGGCAATTGAGAACTACGGAGAATATCGAGAGATTGCGCTGGATATTTCGAAGGTATCCGACAGAGTTTGGCATGACGGATTGCCCAACAAACTGCCGTCCCTCGGACTGGCAGCCTCTCTCTGCAGCTGGCTGGTTTCCTTAAGAACCGAGCTCTGCACATTGCAGTTGATGGACACATCTCAGACATACGATCAATGCAGGTGTGCCTCAGGGCGCAATACTTTCACCAACTCTGTTCCTCATCTATGTTAATGACCGGCTGACCGAAACGAATGATCCTGTTTACAGTTTTGCAGATGACATTACCCTTGTCTCTCAATTTAGATCAGAAAAACCTTTACCAGCAACTGAGACTTATCACCGCAGACAGGAGCAGATTACAGACCGTGCTTAGAATATTGCTCACACATATGGGGTCCCGCACCCAACGACACCCTAAAACTGCTGGATTCCATTTAGAAGAGAGCATGTGCGTTTCGTCGGCGACCCGGAGTTGACCCAGAATCTGGATAGTCTGGAAGACCGCAGACATATGGCCGAGATGTCCCTGTTTTACAGATATTTTCACGAAAGATATTCCCAGGATTTGGGCTGCCTCATCCCGCCCCGAACAACGCCTGCCAGACTGTCACGACAGACGGCAATAGCGCACCGGTTCTTTACCAGGACTCCTTTGTCTGGCGCACTGCATCGCTGTGGAATTCACTCCCAGGACATCTGTTTCCCCCATATTACCACGTTCAGCTGTTCAAGAACCGTGTCAGTTAACATCTTCGCACACACACCGCTCGTCTAGTGCCATATGATAGCCCTTTAGTGTGTGTGTCATTGCCATGGCTCGGAGACAGGTAACGTGACTCGAACGACAGGAGAGCCTACCTGAAGGAATGTGAACTAACCCGAGCCATGCTGGATTCATACAACAACGAGGCCTGGAACAACAAAATCACAGCCGCTAGCCGTGAAAACAACATATGGAAGCACATCAAGAAAATCAAGAGCAGCAAGAGTCAATGGACAGTCCCACCGATCAAAGTGACGAGAGAGGGCGTGGAAAGCATCATCACAGACAAGGCAGAGAAGGCGGAGGCGTTCATGGAATACTTCGCCAACATCAGCAGCCTAACAGAGAATCTATCAGATGACAGGACACGAAGAAGAGTTCAAAGGACAAGGAGATCGAAGCGCTACCACCACAGGACACGGACAGGATAATCACGAGCCCCCGTAAACTGAAGAGGATCACCAGGAGAGCCAAGCCATACAAAGCACCAAGACCGGCCGGAGTAGTCATGAAGGATGCCAAGTTCCTGCCAAATAAAGCCCTTGTCCAGCTGACGTACGTCATCAACGCCTCCCTCAGACAACACTACTTCCCGAGAACATGGAAAACAGCCAGGATCATCGTCATCCTCAAGCCAGGAAAGGACAGGATACAGGCAGCGTCATGCAGGCCAATATCACTGCTACCCACCCTAGGAAAAATCTACGAAAGAGTGCCCCATAAAAGGATCAACGCGGAGCTCCAGACACTAGGATCCATCATACCATACCTGAACAATTCGGATTTCAGATCGACAGCCAAGGAACTTGCCAGGATAGTGGACCATGCAATGACAGCAAACAATACCAAGAAGACGACAACAGCGGCACTCCTGGACCTAGAGAAGGCATACGACACAGTATGGAGAGAAGCCTTGACCACCAAAATGCACGGAGCACGAATTGCGCCGGCAATCACGAAGACCGTCATGAGCTTCCTAAAGGACAGGACAACAACACTGAGCAACGGGATAGAATCAAGGACAAGGACAATAAGGCAGGGACTTTCCCAAGGAAGCGTGATATCGCCGACGCTGTTCAATATCTACATCAACGACATACCAAGGAAACAGAACAACCAGATAGCACTCTTCGCAGACGACGTGGCAGTATACAAATCATCCACGCAGCAGGTGGCGGCAACACAGCGAATAGAACAACACGTCAGGACGATAGCGGAGTACTTCAAGTAGTAGAAGCTGAAGATAAACGAGACCAAAACGTAACTAATCAACTTCAACCACCGTCAAGTACCTAGGAGTCACACTGGACAAGAAGCTGACGTTCAAGGGCCACATACAAGGAACCTGGAGGAAAGCAGGAATAGCAGCCAGCGCAATCTTCCCATACATCACGCCGCAATCAAGACTAGACAAGGACATCAAGATCAGACTGTACAACACATACCTTAGGCCAATCATCATGTACGCCGCGAAGATCAACAAGGAGAAGCTGCACACGCTGGAACGCAAGATGCTACGCACGATCATGAACTACAGATGGGAAGATTTCAAGACTACAAGGACACTGTACAGAGAATCCGGGACAAGACCGCTAGAACAGAGACTGCAGGAGCAAGCGACAAAATTTTTCAGGTACACGACGAGGACACAGGAAATAACCAGGAACGATGACCATAGAGGAAATTTCATTCAGGAAAATCCACAAAATGATCCACGAAGTGATGCTATAAAAAATCAAGAACAAGGACTAGGGCACTAGGACGCCCCCCCAACACCAGGAAGGGCTGCATGAAGCCGAAGAACACAAAAAGTGCAGTGTTAGAATCATCATTAGAATTAAAATCTCATGTCATTTATTTAGTTATCTTAGGTTTAGGTGGACGCTTGTTAGGTACCACCTTAACCGGTAGTATATAGGTATTTATTTGTAAATATGTATGTATTGTTAAATTTGTATTAGTTTTAGGTCAAAAATAAAGTATTTTAAGGCACCTCTTTATAAATAATTAAATAAATATATAAATAGTAAGTGACGGGTGAGCCCTCATGGAAAATACTTTGTAATTGTATTTAATTATTTTATTATTTTTAATAGTAAGGTTTAAATTAAATATGCCTAATTCGTTTTAATACCGCACATTTCTGTATTTGCTTTCAATTTGGTTGGCTTCTTGTAATCACCCTTATAAAACTTTTCTAATTACCTAACGAAAAAGCAAATAATGCAGTAATTTAGATTAGGTTTTGTTTATAAAAAGGCTGCAAACATACGTGAATTGTGCTATCGTATCCCTTTGTATGGGTTTTGAACGTTAAAAAAGAGTATTAACTGTAATAAAACGAAGAACTCCGCTTGTGGGTTCCTCCGCTCTCCAAGTGTGCCAGTCCGTCACTGCATTTGGTTTTAGCATGTTATGCTTTGTGAATAGATTAAATTAATAAATTTCTAGACCGCATGTTACATGCTGTAGATAGAAAATATCAAGTGTTAGAATTAAAATATGTGTCAACAGGATATGTATAATAAATATAGCCGTAAAGATATTTAAATAACTTGAATATTTAAAGGGGCACAGTGCACAACCTCCTGAAGGAGGTAAGCTAAACATTTGTTACATTTGAGGCACTGATATCTTATATAAAAGGTTTGCACCCCATTTGTAATCTTATTCTAAAATTAATAACAATATCGTATTAGGAACTGTCACATTTTTTCTTTCTTTCTTTGTATAGAATAATTAATTATTCATGCATTATGTCGTGTACAAATCGAAAAAAAAATTGAATTATTTGTTGACAAATTGGTGAAGGTGATTATTAATAATTCCAGCCTTATATCGTTACAGATTTTCGCCTCGCTAGCCCTGTATCTCGCCTTGAATTTTTATCCCCGCGCAGAAATTTCACTTCAAAAATCTGTCTTTAAACCCCAACTAAGGCCGTTGAGCAATAATAGACGGCTAACGGATTGTTTCATTGGCAGATTTTTATTTATTTTAAATACTTATTAATTCGAAACTCGTTTTGTTGTTCTAAAGTTTTGATAACATGGATATCTAATGTGAGCCGGTGGCGGCGGTTTTCGTAAGATGATTTATTTTTGAAAATAATATATTACCCTAATTCCAAAAGCATAAAAGTACGAGTATCAGCACAAACGTTATCAGGAAGTGTAACCTGAGTAAAAAATAAAGCCATCAATATCTTGTATTTTTTTAATTCTTTTATCTTCTGCATAAGTGTATTTATTTACTACGTATCTAAAAAATAGTATTTAAGCATTTCTGTTTCTATTTGCTTTGAAAATTATGTGGCCGGTTTCATTAGACTCATTGTTCTCATGAATACTTAAGACCGATTTACAGAGGAAGAACGAATATTTTCTGCTAAAAAAATTAGAGGCTCCACTTACTAAGAAACGAGAAAAAGGAAAACACGTTTAAAAAACTAAACATTACGATTTATTGGTATTAAGCACATATTGCTAATTTTATAGTGTTTGGTGCAGTTTGGCTTCCATAGCATTTCCAAAGATTTTATCTTCAATCCGAATATATCATCTCTCAAAATACTTGAACGATGAAAGTTACAAATATATGATATTTTTATCGAACATTGTGCTAATTTCGAATATATGACAATTTCCGAAAAAAAAAATTATTTAAAAATAAAGATAATTATCTCTTTCGTGAACAGCCTAAATGATATGAAATGTATAAGTATTCAAAGTACAATAATAATAGTAATTACATATTTTCAGTTAACCGGATCATCGGTCAAAAGTCGATATAGAAATTATCGATAAAGTCGGCCGTCCCTTGGCAGAGTGTGTGTGTCGATGCGAAGGTGTTAAGCCATCATCACTGAGTCTGCTTCCATGTGGGTGGGCCTAATCTCCAATATAAATGTTTCAATAGGCTTTTGTAGTTGCTAAAACACTATCCGGTTGCCAAGAGCATTGTGCAATTCACGTACTCTAATTTGCTATTTTTGTCACAACACGGGTTCCAAATCAGTTTATCCGTTAGGACAAACTCAAACCCATTTTTCTAAAAATCAAATACCATACATTACAACCTTGCGTTCAAAATTAATTTATAGGATTTTAGAATGATCATCATTATTAAAACAGATCTAGAGGACGTTCTTCTAATTTATTTCAAAGATAAGTAGTTAATTAAAATAGAAAGAGTATTTTATTTTGCTTTATATATAATTATCAAAAAAAAAACATGTTTTTAATCTTCTTATTTTTAATGGTTGAAAATTCTCTTCAGAGCATGAACTGGGGCACGACATTCTCCTTAAGAAATCAAAACGCTAAAACCAAAAGTAAAAGTGTATGTTTTCCCTAATTTTAAAACTTTGAAAAATGTAAACTTTTGGCACAGGATATTTAAAATAAGGTTTTAAACAGAGGGTTTCACAATATTGTTCCGATACTGCTATCTCTTGGGATCCCTAAGCTCTAGATCACTCGAGTAAATGAGATGTTAAACAAAACAAAAACCGTAGATTTATTTAACTTTTAATTTTTTACCATTTATCATAATACATATACTCATTTTATCCAGAGTTTATCATTTTTTTGAAGCTATATTTTCAAAGGGCTATTTCCCTTTTTATTGATCATTCATTTATAGGGCCGCCTCCACAAACGTGGCAGCCAATGCGAAGTCCTAAAGTGGCAACCATAAGAGGTGGCTGTAGGAAGCATTAAAAGTAAACAAATCCTAACTGGCCACCGGAAAAAAAATAATAAAAATTGCAGAAGTAACAAGATTTTTTAATGACTCAAAATTGATCAGAATGGAGCTATTGTCAGCTATGGCAAATGAAAGCTTAAAATTGTCTTTACGAAATTTTTCGCACTTTAAGTGAACAAAATTTAATACAAACCTTACCCGGAAACTGAAGCATGCATGACAATATTTGAAATTCAACTTTTTTGTATCTTGATACTTGCTTATAGGATCCAGACTGATTCCTTAGTGATGTATACTTTATACATTTGACATCTGTGCCAAGAGTACAAAGTAAAAACTAGTTGTCGTTCGATTACTGAAGTTAAGCCTCGAGTTAAGCAATGTCGGGCATGATAGTACTTGGATGGGTCACCGCTTGGTTTAGTTTTATGAAGGTTTCACTTCTACCGCCTGTGAACTTTTTTTAATTTTATATAGTTTTTAATATCGCTGTGCTGAAGTTTTCACTTCCGTCGTGTGGTTTTAAGCACAACCCTGTTTTTAATTTAAAATAGTATTAAATTGCAGTTTGGTTTGATTTAAGATTCTTATAGTCAACTATATGTTTTTGCCCCAATTTCAAAAGTGCTCACTCCACCTAAAATGTTTCTTTACCGTATAATGATACTTGATCTTTTTTGTGAAAATTAAAATTTAAGTTGGCATCATATTATTGTATTAGAAAGCTAATCACTAAGTGTATAAGGTTTTTAATATATTTAGCAAGTAAAGTCGTACGCAGAATGCTTATATATGTTTTACTCACACCAATTTTGCTATTCTGCATACATTTTAGCTATTTTTCTACTCACAAAATCGACGTACTTCCCTTGATATGCATGCATTTCTAGTTTCATGATAAGTGGATATCCTGCTTTTCACAACTTGTTCCACCATAAACCATTTCTTTAAAATGGAATTATGCTTAAAGCATTTAAACTTAAACAGTCTTTGTTGTTGTTGTTGATTCCTCGCACTTTTCATCGAACTCTCCAGATAGGTACACGTAATATAGCAGAAACATAGGTAGGTATATTCATGTTCAGTATGACAGGTACCTACTGTATAAATGCGAAATTGAGGAGAAAATGGAATAATTGACTAAATAATTAACTTTTACGCTAAGCACAGTTAAAAATAAATACCAGCAATAAAAAGATAATTATAGGTTATGTGCGTTATAATTATTTCATTATATTTATACGAGCCTATTCCGTGATAAATGTTTGTATCGTTAAAAATGTAAAACATATACCTATAATATGATTTGTGCGATTTGTGTTATTAAATCGGAATTAATTAGTGTTTAATGGTAATTTAATTACTACAAGTTTTAGAAAAAAGATAATTAATGGTATTATTATTTTAAACTTGTTTTCCTGTCAATCAAATATGCGAATATAGAGTTAAACTACTTTGTTAATTATTGTTAATAGATCTCGTAAATGGAACTAAAGATATGTAACATGTAAACACAGATCAGTAGAGGTTGTACATTATTTTTATTATACCGACGAATCTTGCTGAAAGTTTGATATGTAATAGTATATTCAGCTTTAAAACCTCTATTACAAACTGTTTTAGCACATGCTACTTTTCCATTATCGGTGTATAGTTGTTCTAAATTGTTTTTCTATTACCGTGCGTAAAATACTCACTTTACGAACCCTCTAAGGAAAATATACCTTTTTAATGCAGTGCGTAAAATAAATTACTTTACGCACTAGTGCGTAAAACAAATTTGACATTTTTTTGACATTTAGTGCAGCGCTTAAAATAAATTATTTTACGCACTAGTGAGTAAAGTACTTTAATAATATTTTTTATTTTTTTGGAAGCAGAAAAAAAATTATATGCTACTCATGTGTAAAGTAACCTTTTTTTTATTCATGGAATTGTCGCATACGACACATGCGACAATATTCCCATTCATAAAAAAGG